>JAODAL010006917.1:0-129523 GCA_025379985.1 Phyllomedusa bahiana
GCCTAGGGGGGCGGGGTAAAAAAAAACCCGACCTTTGTTTGACTCTTTCTGGCTAAAAAACTGAGATTTGAGCATTAAAAAACCTGAAATTCCAGCATCTTACAGAATAAGAGACACAGCGCTGGAAACAGCAGGTCTGTCACTAGCTTGTGCTGTCCTCAACAAGAGGGGCATAAACTATGTGACAGGTTCCCTTTAAACTGGTCAAACTCTCATATGGTCCCGAAATGGCATTCCAGAAAAAAAAATGCTTTACTCTAGCTAATCCTTTTTCTGCCCAGGAAATATGTGGTGTCGTTTAGACGCTTAGGCCTCGTTCACACGGCTTATTTGGGCGCTGATTGGAGCCGTACTGCGCGCCGTATTTGCGCTGCAGTATGGCGCCAATCCGTCCCAGTAACTACGGTAATCCACAGTTCTAATAGAGAACTATGGATTCCGTCGCTCCTTCCCGCTCGGCTAATCCGCCGCTGGGGGAGAAAGTGACATGCACATTATTTATGGCGTGTACGAGCCGTGAATAATGCATTGTCTATGGGACCAGCTAGCTGCCGCCCCCGCCCCCGCTGCACGGCTGCCGGCGTAATTGCGGGGCGAAATCCATGGCCTTATTCTCTGACCCTACTGGAATAAACATAGCACATGTCCACACTTGGAAAGGCATGCATGCCGCAGGTTTCAGGCTGTTCTGTGTATAGCAAGTGGCGTATTATTATACAGCCACTCACTACCTAATCATAGAGGAGTCTGCAAATGTTGATCCAGACAATAGGAGGTTTACTGTAACATGAAGGCTTGTCTCCAGGAATAGGCTGCAGTCATGTGAACTGTGGGTGCTTTCTGACTTCTAAGCATTGTGTAATATGAATTAACTCCAGCATTGTGAGGACTTCAAGGGACAACATTACTGACATCAATCACATTGTAATGACCATCAGGTAATATCATAGTTGGCAACTTTTGAAATTGAAAAAGCAGGAGAGTGTAGAGGGCGGCGCGCTCCGCGCTGCAAAAATTTGCATGGACACGCCCATCTTGTCTGTGTGCCACGCCCTTCAAAAGCCACACCCACTCCACCTAACTGTATAACGGCTTTGGAAGAAAGCCATGTAGATGCCCTTATAGCCAGGTAGTAGCCCCCCATAACCAGGTAGTGCCCCTTACAGGCAGGTAGATATCCCCTTGTAGCCAAGTAGATGCCCCCTCTGTATCCAGGTAGATGCCACCTCTGTATCCAGGTAGATGCCCCCTCATGTAGCCAGGTAGTGCCCCTCATGTAGCCAGGTAGTGCCCCTCTGTAGCCAGGTAGAGCACCCTCTGTAGCCAGGTAGAGCCAAATTTGTTGCCAGGTAGATGCCCCCTTTTTTAGCCTGGTAGATGCCCCCATTGTTGCCAGGTAGATGCCCCCTTGTTAGCCAGGTAGTGCCCCCATTGTTAGCCCGGTAGATGCCCCCTGTGTTAGCCAGGTAGTGCCCCCCATTTAGCCAGGGAGTGCCCCCTTGTTGCCAGGTAGATGCCCCTTGTTAGCCAGGTTAGATGCCCCCTTTGTTAGCCAGGTAGTGCCCCCCAAATTTTAGCCAGGTAGTGCCCCCTCTGTTGCCAGGTAGACCCCCCATCGTAGCCAGGTAGTGCCCCCTGTGTTGCCTAGTCGACCCCTCCTCCCTTTTTAGCCAGGTAGTGCCCCCTCTGTTGCCAGGTAGACCCCCCATTGTAGCCAGGTAGTGCCCTCTGTTGTAGGGAGACCCCCCATTGTAGCCAGGTAGTGCCCCCTCTGGGTTGCCAGTAGACCCCCCAATTTTAGCCAGGTAGTGCCCCCTCTGTTGCCAGGTAACCCCCCCCCTTTGTAGCCAGGTAGTGCCCCCTCTGTTGCCAGGTAGACCCCCCCCCCAATATAGCCAGGTAGTGCCCCCCCCCCTCAGTTTCCAGGTAGACCCCCCCCCCCCATTGTAGAAGGTAGTGCCCCTCTGTTGCCAGGTAGACCCCCCCATTGTAGCCAGGTAGTGCCCAACTATAACTAAAAAAAATTTAAAAAAATAAAAATCCACTCACCTCACCAGGCTCCTGCAGCTCCGGACATCTCCCGGCGACTGAGTAGTCTCAGCGTCGCATGGGGAGTGAGTGCAGCCGCGCGTCACACCCCCTGCGACACTGAGGTGTATGTACAGCGCGCACCGGCCGGCGCTGTACATACGGGGGGGAAGGGAGGAGGGGAACGATCCCTCCTGCCCCCCCCCTGTACTGCTGACTGACTGAAACGGCTGCGGCCGCACAAGTCAGGGGAAACTCGCCGCTGCGGCCGCTTCACCCGCCTGTAGGAGCGGCCCGGGGGCCCGCCAGAGTAGCGAAACCAGCGCTACTCTGGCGCCGCGGTCCCCCCTCTGCCTGCTGGCGGCGGGAAGAATGCCAACTCTGCCGGGCGGGGGGGGCGGGGGGGGGGTACCCCATTAGCGGGAACCCCCCCCCCACCAAAAGTGGGAGAGTTGGCATGTATGGGTAATATCCAGTGTAACCGCCATGTGCAGCATGGACAGCAGCTAGATGGGCTGGAGGTGACTCAATAAGGTCCTGGTAGGTTGTCACAGGTATGTGGAGCCGACTTCATCCTACAGCTGCTTGAGGGTGCGTGGGGAAGGATCCTTAGAGCACGGGTGCTTAACCCCTTAAGGACCAGGCGTTTTTTTATGTTGACACGTTCGTTTTTCCCTCCTCGCCTTCCCAGAGCCATAACTTTTTTATTTTTCCACCTACATAGACACATGAGGGCTTTTATTTTGCGGGACAAGATGTACTTTCTAATGGTGATATTCACTGTACTATAGATTACTGGGAAACCGCAAAAAAATTCCAAGTGGGAAAAATTGTTTGCGGGGGTTTTGCTTTTACGGCGTTCATTCTTCAGTAAATATAATGTTATCTGTATTCTACAGGTTGTTATGCATCTGGCAATACCAAACATGTAGGGTTTGCGTTATGTTTTGGTACCGTAAAAAAATTACAAACCTTTTCTATTTTGAAAATTTGCACCACGGCGCATTTTGTGTGCGACCAATAACTTTTTGTACTAACACCTGCAGACGTCAGTGAGGGGGCATTTTTTGCGGGCTGAAGTGTACTTTTTATCGCAAGCAGTTTGGAATGCATGCGACTTTTTTGAACACTTTTATTCCATTTTTTAAGTGACGTAAAATGACCAAAGAATGCAATTTTGGCATTTGGAATTTTTTTTCTTCTATGTTATTCAGTGTATGGGATAAAGAATTTTATATTTCAATAGATCAGACTTTTTCAGATGCAGCGATACCAAATATGTGTAACTTTTTTTATTTTATTGTTTTTATTTGTAAAATGGGAGAGGGGGGTGATTTGAACTTTTAATAGTTTTTTTTGTACTTTAAAACTTTATTTCTTTTTTTTTTCACTGTAACATAGAGTCCACCTAGGGTGCTTGACCACTAGGATGCGCGATCGTTAAAACAGTCTAATGCATTGCATAGACAATGTAATAGACTGTACCAAGAAGGCTTTTTCCCCACATCCTGTCAGCGGCTGGAAGTGGGGCAAACCAGGACATGGGAGTGATGGAAGTGTTCACAGGGCTCCCCGCTGCCATGTGCGTGCGCCGGATCGCTGCAGCTATGCTGCGGGGGTGATGATTGCCCTGATGATCTTCAGTCATTCAGACACCGCGGCCATCTTTGCCGCGGAATCTGAAGGGTTGAACAGGGTTGGCTGGATGTGATAGAGGAGAGGTTATAGGGTTATATGATAGAGGAGAGAAGCTGAGCTCTGTGATATATAGGGTTATATAATAGAGGAGAGAAGCTGAGCTCTGTGATATATAGGGTTATATGATAGAGAGAAGCTGAGCTCTGTGATATATAGGGTTATATGATAGAGGAGAGAAGCTGAGCTCTGTGATATATAGGGTTATATGATAGAGAGAGAGAAGCTGAGCTCTGTGATATATAGGGTTATATGATAGAGGAGAGAAGCTGAGATCTGTGATATAGGGTTATATGATAGAAGGAGAGAAGCTGAGCTGTGTGATATATAGGGTTATATGATAGAGGAGAGAAGCTGAGCTCTGTGTTATCTAGGGTCATATGATAGAGGAGAGAAGCTGAGCTCTGTGATATATAGGGTTATATGATAGAGGAGAGAAGCTGAGCTCTATGATATATTAGTTAATATAATTTGGAGCAGGATTTATAAATAAAAAGCAGAGAAAATACTGACCGGATCTTAGGGTGAAGGAGAAGTGAGCCTGTGATTTATGGGGTTATATTATAGATGGAGAAGCTGAGCCTGTGATATAAAGGGTTATATAATAGAGGAGGGCTGAGCTCTGTGAATATATTTATGTGATAGAGGGGAGGAACAAAGCTCTGTGATTTTTTTGGGTTATATGATAGAGGAGAAGGAGATCGGGGTATATAGGGTTATATGATAGAGGAGAGAACGAGCTCTGTGAATATAGGGTTAAAAATAGAGGAGGGGAGCTGAGCTTTGTGATATTGGGTTATTGAAGAGGGGAAAGCTGACTCTGTGATATTGGGGGTCAAAAATTTAAGGGGGGAGCTACTCTGTGATAATAGGGTTATATAATAGAGGGAGAGAAGCGAGTCTGTGATATATAGGGTTAAAAATAGAGGGAGAAGCGAGCTCGTGATTTATGGGGTTATGTGATGGAGGAGAAAAACACTCTGTGATAATATGGTTATATGATAGAGCGAGAGAAGCTGAGCTTGTGATTTTTAAAGGGTTCATATAAGAGAAGTGCGCTTATGTTTATTAGTGTTAAATTAGAGGAGAAAAGCTGGGCTGTGTTTAAATAGGGTAAATTTTAATAGAGGAGGAAGCTGACCCTTGTGATAATGGGGTTATATGAAAGGAGAGAAGCTGAGCTCTATGATATTAGTTAATATAATTTGGAGCAGGATTTATAAATAAAAAGCAGAGAAAATACTGACCGGACTCCTTAGGGTATGTTCACATGGCATAATTGCTGGGTGTAGTTCGACGCTTGATTGGTCAGTCATTCATCTGCGCTTCCCATCAGTCACTCTAAAGCAGGGTAAACATTTCTGGATATCCCTGAGGAAGATGCCAAAATATACTAAAATACAGTGTATAAGTAATAGAAGTACAGCCATATAGTGCCCACATCCTACTGCATACAGCGGTGCCACATAGTACGCAGATAGTGTTAATTCTTAATCCAGTTTTAGTAATCGTAAAGAAGATACTGTTGATATAGTAGTGTCATATTATTAGTTAATTGACTGGAGGGCTGTGAGCTCCATGTTCTGTATGTGAATTGTGTTACTTCCAACTTGGATGTTGTCATCATCATCATCATCACACAATAGCAGCACAGTGTCCACAGACGTAAAAGCATCGGGGCTGCCTGTTTTATTTCCCTGAACACTGCCTGCTCTGTTATAAAGGTCACCAAGGAATGAGAATAGTCACACTGTGACCTTCAAAGTATCTCGCAAACAGCAAACCTTAGCACGTAAAGGTGCATGAAATGATAAGGTCAGGAAACTACTAACTTCACCTGCCGGGCTGTTTACAAAGGGCTTATTTTCCAAGTGCATTAACATTTCATCATTCTACATTTCTCTTAGTGCAGTTCTATTGGTAGCTATATTGTCAGGAAATAATCTTTATACTTGGAACCAGAACCTGTCATTTCATTGGTTTCTGAAATTTTTTCTCTGAGCATTAATTTGGAGAAGTTGCAGGTGCTTCGTCTGATACGGTTACAGGTGGCAGGAACTTTCCTGCCATTAAAGGGGTTTTGCCAAGAAGGGATTTCCTCAGCTAACAGGCTGAATTTGAGCCCTGAAAAGAGGGGCATTGTGTTTCTGTGTTTAAAAAAACAAGTACCTCCTCTGTGATGTTATCACTCCACCTCCCATGCACGTTCCCGAGGCTCAGTCTCTGTGGCTGAGCAAACATTGTTTTGCTACATCACAGAGGAGAACTATTGTGCACAAGTTAATGGGTTTTGTTTTATGCCTCTTATCTGCTCAGGAGAAAAGATTAGCTCAGGGAAGGCAGCTTTCTTTCATTTCTTCATGGATGCAGTGAGCCAAGGGAGCCTCTGGTTTTACTGGTTTTACTAAGATAATTATATTACAACCAGTGCATTCTCCATACAGGAGAAAAAGGATAATTTTTCCACAGTCCCTTCAAAGCTGCAGGGGGGGGGGGGGGGAGAAGGGCTGCTCAGGGAGTGTCTGCAATCTTTACTCTGATAATTACATTAGAACTGGATTCTCTATACAGGAGACAGAGACTTTTTCCCCCAGTCCCTTAAAAGCTTGTTCATGTTCCCTGCCAGGAGATAAGAAGTGCAGACAACGCAAGCACGGCCAGATCAGTGTCCCGGTCGTATCTAATGTAAACTCTCAGGTAACCAAGGGCATCTAATAAAGGCTGTAGCGGTCACAGGCTTCACTTTTTTTAATGACATATATTTAGAAAAGTGATTTACCCATTTTGGAGGATCCCACGTCAACATTACATCGTGGCAAAACCCCTTTAAGTCCACTTCTGCTTGCTGGGTCAGCAGGAGTTCCTAAGTTATGTCTGTCTTCTGTTGTGTTTTTTGGGGGTGGCTGCATGGAAACTGTTCAGGATCTTTGCATGTCTGCTGACCTGGCTGTGCATCTCAAAGCTTAAATCCTAGCCTTTATAAAGCTCATTTGAGTGCCTGTTTGCAGTGTATACTGCAAGGTCTCCTGCCTAGCCCTGATATGTCAGATTATTGTTTGCTTAATTCTATTGTCTAGTTTAGTGGTTTCCAGTTCTAGTTTATTGCTTTTTCATGTATAGGTTCCATTTGGCCAAGTTCTAGATTTTGTAGTCCTTGAGAATATACATTTTTCATTTGTCAAGTTCCTGCTGTGCTTTGCCCAGGGAGTCACTTGGTCCTCGACCCACTTTTTGTATAAGGGTCAGTTGTAGTTTATGGACATTTTTGAGAGATACCTTTAGGCTCAGTTTGAGGGAAAGAGGTTCAAGTGTCAGGTACAGCTGTAGGGCAAGATTTATTGGAATATTTAGGGACAGTAGTTAGGATCAGTTATTTTTATAACTCTTGTTTCTGGACTGAACCTGCATGTGGAATCTCCACCAACTGTGCACTTGTCACCATCCAGTCGCTGTCTGTTGCTTAATCATTTAGCAGTTAGGGTATGTTCACACGTCGTAATTGGCGTACGTACAGTGCGGCTGCAATTACGTCGGGTGATTTGGGACTCGCGCACTCCCGCAGCACGGGGGGCCAGCGGCCCGTCGGCCCCATAGAAAGTTATTACTCGCGGCGCATATTCGCCGGAAGTAATTCACATGTCACTTATCTCCCCGCCCGTACAATACGATCGTATTGTATGAGCGGGGAGAGGAGGCGTAATTTCGGCGCGCATCTCACTCGTATTAGAGCGCAAATACGACGCAAAATGTCAAAATTTGCCCGTGTGAACATAGCCTTAGACTTTCTTATTTTGATTGATAAACCATTCGTATTGTTATTTCTTGTGACTGCTATACCGTACTTCCCTGTTTGGCTTGTTTGTTTGGAGTAGATACAGATAAGTCTGTTAAAGGAAACACTGGTGTTACCTGATAAATAACAATTCGGGAGTATCTTCTGGTGTTACTAATTTGGGGTTGTCCCTGCACAGTCTGACATTGTCCAATCAGCCTAGAAAGACATTGGGCGACATGTATGAAGATCGGCGCGTCGGAGTGCCCGTTTTCGAGCGCTCGAACATGAAAGCTGCGCCTCATGTATGTCGGCGCCCGAGGTGCGCTCATACATGCGGTGTGTGTGAGGCGCAGTGCGGGACTTACGCCTCACCTGTATCTCCATGGATCGGAAGATTCACCACACGAGGAGGTGCGCTCATACGTGCGGTAAAAAGTTCTCTGCGCCTCGCCAGTGTGTGAGGTGCAGTGCGGGACTTAGGCGCAGAAGGACTGCGCCTAACATGTATTCTGATTCCAGGCAGGCTGGAAAACAGCAAGAAATCATTAAACATGTTGGCGAATATCAAAAAGAGTTGTCTTTCAAATGAATGAATGAATAAAGAGAAAAATCAAAGCTGTCTAAAAGCGATTAAATGCATTGAAAAAGTGGATCATTTAAAATCAACGGGAAAATATATAAGATCGCTCAAGAAATAAATCTCGGCTCTCAGCGCCGTGCGGCATGGAGTATGATTCAAAGAAATCATTTTTATTAGGTGTAAAACATTATCTGTAAAAGAGCTAAAACCTTCTATAAACATACAGAAATAAAATCCCTAACAACGCGTTTGTCGCCGTGACCGGCGCAACATCAGGAATTGGGCTATTGAAAATTGCCGGGTAATTCAAATTCTGTAAGCGCTTCTTATTGGTCGGCAGAAACCAACCAATCAGAATAGGAGCGACAGTGACCCATTATAACCTATGGAGTAGTATTGACCAATCAAATGAAAAGGCGGGACAGTTCAATATACAGTAAAAAAAAAGGCAGAAAAGAGCTGATTGGTTGAGACCAGGCAGCAGATATGAATCCACCATTCATATGTAGTGCGTCTATTTTGAGTGGAGCAAGAAGGGCGCGATAGAAGGGCACCCTAAAAGTTATTACTGTCTATGGGAAATATTCTCGTACTGTGATTGGTTGGGGGAAGAGGGGCTCGTCCTGCTTAGCCAATCAGCGGGTGAGCTACTTATATCATAGAGTTCTATGGGGAAAAGAAATGCAGAGCGAGCTCTGTTTGTGATTGGCTAAGTTAAAAGAGGCGCGATTATTTGGGCCAATGGGAAAGCAAGCGAAGCTCTTATGGGTTTTCTAATGCAATCTGTAATAAAACTGTACATGGCAGCAGGGCTGTGGAGTCGGCAAGCCAAAGCCCCGACTCCGACTCCTCAATTTCCCAAACCTCCGACTCCTGACTCCCTCATACATGGCGCATGTTTAAGTGATAACTTTACTGTAGTAAAATGGTCCCATCAGGCTGTTTTATCACCTTATGATACATTAATCAAGCTATTTAGGTAGAACAGACACTGACAGGCAAAAGGGTAACAATGCTTTGATCTTTTGAACACTTGTGGGTAGAGTTGAAGAAAAAGCTGTATTTGTATCCAAATCCAGTCTGCACCAACATTGGGAATGTGTAGAAGAGACCTGGGATCAGATTTTAGTCAAGACCTGCTTGAATCTGATTAGAGCCCAGAAGGATTCAGGCAGTATTGAAAACCAAAAGGTGGATTTTCCAAATACTAACAAAATAATAAGAATTAACATTTTTAATTTTAGGGGCAAAACAGTAACAATGCAGTTACAGGAAAGAATCTGCAGAACTAAGCAGATGCTAAATACTTGCAAGTCAAATGTATGTATAAGATAAGTAAGATGACTGTATATACAATTACAGTAGTCTCATGTACAAAGCTGTAGTGGATGGTGAGATATGGAGCCTGAAAGTCACAAGTTCAAAACATTGTTACCCTTTTGCTTGTCAGTGTAAAATATATTTATTGGATATGACCTTAGAACACAAAAAAATTGTAAATATGCAAAACACTGCAGGAACAATCGTGGAGTCTCTGAATTTGTTCTGAGAAATAATATTGCCTCCATCAGATCTTGCATACATGACCTCACATCTGATCTCATCATTTCCAGGCTAGAGAACGGCCTCTCTACACTAACTTGGGTTGGGGGCAAAGCGGTGACTACAGGGGCAACATCTCTAATAATGTTAGGGTATAAAGGAATTGCCTCAGCCACAGTCAGTTTTGATGAATGGTTGAACTCTTCTACTTCTTTGAAAGCAGGTGAAAAATTTTGCTGAAATCTGTTTGCCCTGGGAGCAGAATCTTTACTCCTGGGGCAGCGCTTTGCCTGCTCCATGTCATCAATTACACTCCTCATGTGATAAGGCTGAGATATGGGAGCAGTAGCAGTGGCCGGACTCAATGCCTCTTGGTCTTTGCATGGAACTAACTGGACCAACTTATTATATATTTTGGGAGTCGGAGTTGGTCCCTTTTATGACGCCTCAGACTCCTGCAAAATAGGCTCCGACTCCAGGACTCCGACTACGACTCCACAGCCCTGCATGGCAGAAATCAAATGATAAGACTCACAAAGTTGTACCAATGTGTATATAAAATGAACAATAATATGGGTGTAACGAAAATAAACAAATAAAAATGAATTCTATGAGTTCATATTTATTTATTTCTTTATTTTGGTTAGTCAATGATCAATAATATGGGGCTAACGAAAATAAAGAAATAAAAATGAATTTATTGAATTAATATTTATTTGTTTATTTTCGTTAAACATTTGTTTATTTGTTTATTTTCATTGTGTCTTTCGGGAGCTCGCGCTAATACGCGTGTACTCCTGAGGCGCGGGGACCCGGCAGCCCGCTGGCCCCATTGACATTCATTACTCGCAGCGCGTATTCGCCGCAAGTGAAATTGACATATCACTTATCGTAATTGTACGAGCGGGGAGAGGAGGTGTAATCCATAGCTCTCATAGAGAGCTATGGATTACCGTAACTTTGGCATGCATCTCGCCCGTATTTGAGCGCAAATACGCGGCAAAATGAGTGTCGAAATTATGCCATGTAAACATACCCTGAGTTTGTACTGTTTACGTTTTAGATACATTTGATAAATCTGCGTTGCATTGCTATGGTCATCTAATAGGTTAAAAGTGTTTGTGGAGAATGCGAGTCTGTTCTGATATATGAGGCTTTAAACACAGTGGGGCACATTTAATAACACCATATAAAACTTTGACAGTGTAAACTTAGACTAGACAGTCTAAAAATGCACAGAATTTATCACAGTGGTTCATGCTGTATAGGAAATTTGGGTTATCTTCAGACAGTGTTGTTTAGTGCAATTATTGGGTTAGTTTATGCCTATAATTGCCCTAAAATTTCCTGTTAATCACTCCCGTTTCTGATAAGCGACGTCCCCCATGCAGCGAGGTGTACAAGTGTCTTAAAAGGTGAGTAAAACACATAGTAAATATAAAGTATAAGGTGTGTATGACAGTATATTGCCAGAATCCTGGAGAAATAGCTTTTGGGGAAGAAGTATCCAGGCAAAATCTTTATACTGTATATGGATATATTGTTTTTTAATAATACAACAAGAACAATTTATCCGTTTTTCATGTAGTGAACATCTGTTTCTGCACTGGGAACATGGGTTGTTAGAGGTCAACAAATATGGGAACAGCTAATGGTAAAACTGCAGGAGAGGATAGGGTTAATAGCAGGGAATTTATATAATATATATAATAAAAGAGAAGAGAGAAATACAATAAGTGTGAAAAATTTGAGTTCACAATGTACTACTAAAAAACCCAGAGATTATAAAACTGTATATGGTTTAAGGGAGCAGATTCATAACCGAACGCTCTTGGATTTTGATGTTGATCTGTACTAACTCCTAACTAGTGATGAGCGAACAGTAAAATGTTCGAGTCGAACCTGAACTTCGAACCCCATTAAAGTCAATGGGAGAAGATATTTGGGTTAATTTTTTATTCCTATACAGGTGAGGAGAAGCTGTAATTACCATTCATAACAGTACAAAAACACTAGGCGCATTATACGCTGGGCATGACACATTGTAATGCACCTAAAAATGATACGCTGTGCGCCTCCATAACACAATGTGCCTATTGAGGCGCATTACATATACTAGTAATGATACGTTATGCGTCTCCGTTGTGCAATGCGTCTTGAGAGGCGCATTACATACGCTACCAATGACACGCCATGTGCCGCAATTTGCGCAATGCGCCTAAAAAGACACAATGCGACTTTTTAGGTGCATTATGTTTACTATGCAAGTTATACGTGATGCCAGATTTTTGAGAGGATCGTACTTTCTGGCACTTTACACTGATTTAATGTGCCTAAAAACTGCCACGGCAATGGCAATTTTCGGACATGAAAACTATTAAAATACTGTGTTGAATGCCATATCAAACACGAACATTTACTCAAACAAACAGTAAAATGTTCGGTTCGGCTCCAGTTCTAAAAAATCGTGAAGTTCGATCAACATTACTCCTAACCATTATAATACTGGAGTCCTCGTATGTGGTAGTACCTGTGTGTGGCAGCAGCCTCTGCATCCCCTATAGTTGCATCACTATTAAAAGGCTATCCATGAAGGCCCATGTATGCAGTCACTTTCTATTGGTGGTCATAGTTTAGCATTAGGATTCCAGGTCAAACCCTTTATAATGTAAAACATTTTCAGAAACTTAAAGCATACATGCCAACTCTCCCTTTTTTGGCGGGGGGGTCCCGCTATTTGGGGTCCCCTCCCGCCCTCCCGGGGGAGTTGGCATTCCTCCGCCGCCTGCAGGCGGCGGGGGTCTTTAAATTACCGCGGCGCAAGAGTAGCGCTGGTGCGCTACTCTTGCGCCGCGGACGCTCCTACAGGCGGGTTGCAGCGGCCGCAGCGGCCGCTCACCCGCCCGCGGTCTCACTGTGCGGGGAGGAGGCAGAAGGGATCGCTCCCTCCTCCCTCCTCTCCTGTATGTACGGCGTCTGTGCGCGCCGTGCATACAGGGCAGCGGCGCAGGGGGAAGTGACGCGCGCTGCAGGGGAGTGACGCGCGGCTGCTCTCACTTCCCCCTGCGCCGCTGAAGAGATCGGGCAGGAGCGGCCGCGCTGCAGGAGCCTGGTAAGGTGAGTGGATTTTATTATTTTATTTTTATTAGCTTTAGGGGGCTCTACCTGGCAACAGAGGGGGCAAATACCTGGCAACAGAGGGGGCACTACCTGGCAACAAAGGGGGCACTACCTGGCAACAGAGGGGACATCTACCTGGCAACAGAGGGGACATCTACCTGGCAACAACGGGGGCACTACCTGGCAACAGAGGGGACATCTACCTGGCAACAGAGGGGGCACTACCTGGCAACAGAGGGGACATCTACCTGGCAGCAATGGGGGCACTACCTGGCAACAAAGGGGGCACTACCTGGCAACAGAGGGGACATCTACCTGGCAACAAAGGGGCACTACTGGCAACAGAGGGGACATCCACCTGCCAACAGAGGGGGCACTACCTGGCAACAGAGGGGACATCTACCTGGCAACAATGGGGGCACTACCTGGCAACAAAGGGGGCACTAACTGGCAACAGAGGGGACATCTACCTGGGAACAATGGGGGCACTACCTGGCAACAGAGGGGGCACTACCTGGCAACAGAGGGGGCATCACCTGGCAACAGAGGGGACATCTACCTGGCAACAGTGGGGACATCACCTGGCAACATTGGGGGCACTACCTGGCAACAAAGGGGCACTACCTGGCAAACAGATGGGGCACTACCTGGCACAGAGGGGGCACTACCTGGCTAACAATGGGGCACTACCTGGCTAACAAGGGGGCACCTACCTGGCTAACAATGGGGGCACCTACCTGGCTAACAATGGGGGCACCTACCTGGCTAACAAAGGGGGGCATCTACCTGGCTACAGAGGGGGCAAATACTTGGCGACAAGGGGGCATCTACCGGCCTGTAAGGGCATACCTGGTTATGGGGGCTACAAACTGGCTATAAGGGCACCCTCCCTGGCTTTCTTCCAGAGCCGATATGCAGTTGGGTGAGGGGGTGTGGCTTTTTGAAGGGGCGTGGCATACCGCAAGAATGGGCGTGTCCATGCAAATTTTTGCCGCGGGGCGCTAAGCGCGCCGCCCACTAGAGTCTCCTGCTTTTTCATTTTCAAAAGTTGGCAACTATGACTTAAAGGGAATGTGTCATCAGAAAATTACCTATTGTTTAATTTCTGTTTTTATGTTAAACACATGTTTTGAGAATTTGGGGTTATTTCTTTTACTTCCTATATCACTATTAATATATATTTTTTTAAATCCTGAAATCCTGCAGTTTTCACTTTGGCCATTAGGCCTAATAATAGTCTGACTCTTCCTAGTCTGTTGAAAGAACCTTTCATCAGTCTCCTCATTAGAAGCACAGGAAGGATTACACTGAAAAGTGACACCAATGTGTATAGATAACACAGAATTCACTATTCACAATAGCCGATAGTCACAGTGGACACTCTCCCTCTTCCTGCACAGACTTCTTCCTTGGTCACTGAGCATGTCAAGAAAACGCCTCAGAAGCCAATGGGTCTGCACCTGTTCACAGGCTCTTATGTCCATCTGGCTGTTGTAAAACATCTTTCTAAATGCTGTTAACAGTAGCTCAGGCAAGATGGCTGCTCCCATTTTCATATAGAGACAACAGAATTGACAAATCTATAGTTGTAAAATAAAAAAAAGTAAAAAGTAAAGAACATTTATCACTATTTTGTTTTAATTAGTAAAAAAAAAAAAATTGCCGATTTTCCCTTTAACCCCTTTCCACTGTCTGGTCATCATTTTTTGGCTTGATATTTTTTTTACCTTCGCGTCTTCCAAGAGCCATAACTTTTAACTTTTTCCATCTACATGGACATATGAGGGCTTATTTTTTGCAGGACAAGTTTTATTTACTAATGGTGCAATTGACTGTATCATATAATCTACTGGAATCTTCCCTCTCCCCCCCCCAAAATAAAAATCAACTAAAATGTGACCATAAATTCTCAGTTGCAGATCTGCCCCTATTTGCCCCTCTATCCTGCATAAAGGGTAGGTTATTGTTTTATTCTGCTCAGTTCTATTTCTTTGGTGAAATAAAGAGAACCGTAAGGCGAGAAAAGCCAATAGCATTTTGTCCTATGCAGGACTACGGTTTTTGTCACTGACTTGCGCAAAAAATGTGATCGGTTTTAGCATTTACCGTTGGCCCATATGATTCACTGTACGGGAACCCGACAGTGAATCACGGGACTCTGGTGGAAAATGCAACACCTAAAGTAGAAAAAAATTGATGATAGATTCCCTATAACCCCTTCCCGCTGTCTGGTCATAATTTTTGACTTTTTTTTACCTCTCTGTCTTCCAAGAGCTAATACTTTTTATTTTTCCATCTACATTGATGTATGAGAGCTTGATTTTTCCAGACAGGATGTATTTGTTAATTGTGCCACTGACTGTACCATATGATTTACTGGGGAACCAACATATAAAATCCACGTTGAATCAACATGGATTTCAGATATGGATTCCATGCTAATTCAGTGCTAAAATTTTCGGTGTCCAAATAGGTTGTGTTAACATACTCGTAAAGTGACCATGAATTCTCAATGGCAGATATGCCTACATTTGTCTCTGTACCCTGTAGCGCTTACTTGTGCAATACACCAGGTGTTTTAGAAGTACGCGCTGGCCAGCACGTGCTTTTAAAACGCTCTGTGCCGGCTTCCATAGACTTTCACTTTACTCATTACATGTCACTTCTTTCTCCCGTCGCGTAATACGCGTCGAGGAAGACGACAGGTAATCAGAGCTCTCAATGAGAGCTATGAGTTACTGTATTTACACCCTGAAACACGCCCCGAAAGACACTGTGCAAAGACACCATGTGATCAAACCCTAAAGCCTCGTTCACACGGCTTATTTCTCCGCGGATTGGCGCCGTACTCTGCTCCGGATTTGCTCTGCAGTACGGCGCCAATCCGTCGGAGTAATTACGGTAATCCACTGCTCTCATAGAGAACTATGGATTACGTCTCCTCTCCCTGCTCGGCGAATCCGCCAGGCGGGGAGATAATTGACATGTCACTTTCTAGCGGCGTATACGCGCCGCTAGCAGTGATTGTCTATGGGCAGGCGAAGTGCCGGCCCCCCGCTAACTCCCCCGCTCCCGCCCCCGTCCTCGCGGCGTAATTGCGGGGCGTAATTACGCCCTGCAAATACACCGTGTGAACATAGCCTAAATGCTGCAGAATTTAGGGTTGATATAGAAACATAAATATTGTCTGACCATGTTTTGTTTAGGGGCATGAGATGAGCCTGTTCTGGTGTCATAGTCATTTCCATCACTCGACAGATGGTTGTGTAACATGAGTATGATATGATGTCCCATCTGTGCCATCTCACCCTCACGGGTTGCCCCCTCCTCCTGGCTTTCATTGCCGCAGGCACTCTAGCGGCAGGTTGCTGAGGGTGCAATGTAACCAGATAAAATGGATTTTGACAGCTGGATTAAATTCAGACATCTGGATGCAACATCAATGGAATAGAAAGGATTCCTGATTCTCAGTCAGTACAGTGATACCAAATATTGCTGCAGAATTATTCACACATTAGACCCAAACGCTTCACATCTGGCAGATCATGATATGGAATGAACAACATCTGAATAGTAACTGGATACTTCACTACTATGTAAATTTAAAGAGATTATTGGTCTTTTAGACAATTTTTTTAAAGGGTTGTTCCATGTTTACAAGTAGTTGGCCAGTTGGTCAGGAAAGTTATAAAATACATAAAAAAAAACCTCAACTTTTTCACTCTCCCCATTCCAGTACTGCCACAGCTCCCAGTGCTCCCACCTTATGACATCACATTCATTATTGATGTGACCCTGCCGCTAATCACAGGCCACATTGATCTATTCCTGGATATATGGCATGTGAGTGAGTACTGGGCTTGTAATTAGCTGCAGCATCATGTGTGATCATCAGCGAGTGCACCAAGATCAGCGGCAGTTCTGGAACAGAGAGCGGGTTTAAAAGGTGAGGTTCTTGGGGGGTTTTATTATTATTTATAACCCAGACTGATTGACAAGCATTGTTTAAAGGGAATGTGTCATCAAAAAATGAGTCATTGTTTAAGTCCCATTTTTATGTTAAACACATTTTTTTAGGAATTTTTTTATTTTATTTTTTTTTACATTTTTCATATCACTATTTTTTAATAATTCTTAAGTCTTGCAGTTTTCACTTTGGCCACTAGGCCTTGTTCGCACTGCTTTAACAGCAGTCAGAGAGATGCTTTACAGTAGCTTCATGTACATAGGAGACTTAAAGGGAACCTGTCACATAGGTTGTGCCCCCCTTGCTGAGAAAAGCACAAGCTAGTGATAGACCTGCTGTTTCCAGCGCTGTGCACCTTATTCTGTAAGATGCAGCAGTTTTAGAGCATTTACCCCTTAAATCTTATTCCTGAGCAGGTGTTAACTCCACCCACCAAAGGCTAGCCCCGCCCACTGGCAGTTATTCACATGTTTCTACCTATTCAAAGTAATAGGTTTATCAGTTGAGGTGGACAGGGCTAGCCTCCGATTGGCCAGGTTTAAAAAAAACTGACACTTTGAAGGACTCTTCGAATGATTCTTCTGGCTGAAAACTGCAGATTTGAGCACTAAATGCACTAAAACTACAGCATGTTACAGAATAAGGGGCACAGCGCTGGAAACAGCAGGTCTGACACTACCTTGTTCTGTCCTCAGCCAGGGGAGCAAAAACTATGTGACAGGTTCTCTTTAAGACTGACTCAGTCCCATTCACTTCTATAGGAGAGTTCTCTAGTCATGCTCTGTTACCTGGGAAGAAATCAGTGTGCAGGGAGGTGAAAGGGTGAACTGTGACTATCTCCTCTTGTGATTGGTGGATCCTTTGTTATCTATTCACACTGGTGTCTCCTTTCAGTTTGACCCTCTTTGTGCTGATAATGAGCAGACAACTAAGAATCTTTCTGTACAGAACAGGAAGTGACAGACTATTATTAGCCTTAGTGACAAAGTGAAAACTGCTGGATTTAAGAAAAATATTGAAAGTGATATGGAAAATTAAAAAAAATAAACCAAAAATATTTAAAAAAAAATGTGTTGAACATAAAAACGTGACTTAAACAATAAGTAATATTTTATGACACATTCCCTTTAAGCATGGAACACCCCTCACAATTTTTAGTTCTATGTAAAAAAAAAAAATAGTCACAAACTGTATATAAAAAAAAAACCTTTATAATCACCCACTGAACTTTATAATCCACTGCTGATCCTGCGCAAAAGCTCAGCCTCAGTGGTCAGATATCGTTTTATTGACATCACCAATAAGGTGTGTGAGCATTGATGTCAATGGTACAGCACCTAACCCCTGGGACCATTGGCTACAGCCGTCACATGCCAAGCGGAAGTATACAAATGCTGGAGAGATTGCCTGGAGCTTCATAGCTGGGGGTGAATAAAAAAGGTGAGCATATTTTTCATTTTTTTGCTATTCAATACAATCAGGGGCCTATTTTTATTAATGTTTTTTAAAGGGGTTTTGCCACAATCTCATTTCATCCCTCCTGCATCCTGCTCTTCAGCTCTGTGTGCTCAGAAAGGGGCGTGTGTGATTTGTTTGAATTGCAGATCATGTGACCCAGCAGGATGACATCACCAGGCCTTTGCTCTCTCTAGTCAAAGAAAGGCCTGTTTACACATAGTGCTGTGTAGCTCAGAGGTAAATGTTTTGCTTCACAGCACAAGGGTCCTCGGTTCAAATCCCTGCAGGAACCAAACCTGTGGATGTTTTTTCTCTTCATCAATGCACAGACCTGATAGAGGTTTCTTTTTTATGTATTTGCACTGTTTGACTAATTACTAAGGAGAACAGAGGACAGGAGTAGAGTGACAGCACCTGGGGTTTGAACACTCAGTACCTGCCTGAGAGGAGAGGTGATGTCTGAGCATGTGCGACCAGGATTGAGGAGCTCTCAGCCCTGGTCGTATCCCCTGGAGACAAGCTGTAAAACAATGGATCACTAAAGGAGCAGCTAAAACAAAAACGCTACAGAATTTTTAATAATGATGAATGGTGAAAATGTTTATTATTTCATTTGCAAGCTTCCCACGTCAATTTTACTTCGTGGCAAAACCCCTTTAAGTCAATGTTCAATTAATACATTTACAGCAGTAAGTAGTGTGGTGTCCATAGATTGAATACAGGTAGTAAAAATCACGGGAATCTCAGCTAAAATTACAAATAGGAATTCCACCACTACATACAAACACCTTCCGTGTGATTTATAAGAACATGGCCTTGATTAAATGGAGCATATTTTTTATTACTGTATCAGGAAATTATTTGATCAGGTCATTAACAGTTTAATAGCCTCATTTAATTTAATAATATAATGTTTAGAGTAAGTGCATCATTACAATTTTAAAGGGGATATCTAGTTTAGGTATTTTTGTAATATATTTTCAATACGTTTTCTGTGGGCTTTCTGCAGTTTTATATCAGCTGTTTGCAGGTGGGAAACTCAGTAGTTTTGTGTGTTCCACATACAGTACAGTTCTGTGTGGAGCCCAGGAGATCAGGTGAGCTTTTTGGTGATCAGGTTTGGCTTTTTTTAGGGCAGCCATTAAAGCCACACTTCTTTGGTCCTGCCTCTCGAAGCTTTCAACCCGAGTATAAAAAAGCAGGAGTGTGCACTAAGACTGAGGCTGGAAGGGAGGAAGATGAAAAAAGTGTATGGAAAGGATCCTGGGACTATAGCTCTACAGAGTAAAAGGGAACATTTCAAACAGGAAATACTGCTGCTCAGCTGCATAGAAGGGAGGATACATGTGGCATAGGAAAAAGAGAAATTAGCATAGAAAACATCCCAGGGAGATAAATGAAGACTCTGACAAGCCTTTTGAGAAATATTTATTTATTGTTTTGCATGACAACCCTTTACGTAAGTAAAAATATACTGAATCCATCATCGCCGATAATAAGTCTGTAAGTAAGCTGAGATAGAAATCTTTATTACATACATCTTTAGTTTCATAGTTGACTATACAAATTATACATTTAGGGCGACATGTCCCATTAGGGCTGTCCCATTTTTTTTGGTGTATTTTGCGCAAAAAAACCTGTTGACGCCCTATTCCCTGTATAAATGAACTGTCGTACACCAAAACTAGGCGCATTATATGCCAGACACGACACATCTGAATGCACCTAAAGTAAGCGCATCAAATATGCTAGCAATGATATGCTATGCGCCCAGAGTAGGGACATCAATTTTACTATGCAAGATATACCAGACGCCAGACTTTTGACAGGCTCATTCATTCAGGCGCACTATACACTCATTTAATGCGGATTAAAACCAGTGTGCGGTGGTGCCTCTTTTCTGACATGTCGGCCTTAGTTCATAAAGTCTTATGAGCTTAGAATACGAATCTACAATACAATATGGATCCATAAGGTCTCTCATGTTCCACTGTACAAGATTCACGTGTGCAGCTTTGCTATGGACATTTATACAGGTGTAGTTGTGGAACGTGTAAATGCAAAAACTGAGGTAATTTGAGTCTATGCTATAGATATCTTTTTAGATCTTACAAACATGGTGGTGTTACTGATATGTATTATACTGGGCGTGTAAAATAGTGTCACTGTACTATGCACCATGCTGCGTCCGATTTTACAGAACAATATGGTGTCTCACAGAGGCCACATGGCCGTCAGCACTAAGATACGGATCAACAACACAGCTTCATTACAGCTCTTGTGCCAGTATACAAGCCCCGTATATGCAACTGTGCCGTGAATATGAGCCCTTAGGCTCATTCTACTCGAGTTTTGGTGGCATTCACACAATGCAACTGGAAACTGCAATGATATCCAAAATGTGCTTATTTAACATACCCTTATTGTCAGTGTTTTGTAGGAGATTTCCTACAGTTCTTCCCCACGGTCTTAAGTGGGAAAACCATGGCACTACAAAAATGAGTGTGAAGATAGGATATGGTTTTCCAGTAATGCTGTTGGATAGTATGAAAGTAAGAGTCCTTGTCGATATGAATTGGAAAAATGTTTAAAGGGGTTTTGCTATAAAGGCATTTAAATCCTGTTTCAGATTTCAGGGTGCTCAAAAGGGGACGTGTTTGATTTGTTTGAACTGCATGTCATCACCATGCCTATCCCCACAGTGTGCTTACTCTAGTCAAACAAAGTTATGTAAAGAGCTGTGAGTAGCTGCAATGTACCTGAGTGGTTAACATGTTTCTCGTCCGGCATAGGGGGTGTAGGTTCAAATCCCTGCAGGAACCAACCGAATAGATTTTTTTTTTCTCAATACACACACCTGATTGAGGTTTCTTTTTATATATTTTCACAGTTTGACTACATCCTAAGGGAGCGTTCCCACTGCACAGGACAAATACCGGACGGTTTGCCGGCCGGTATTTATTCTGTTTTGCGCCCGTCCCCACCGCCGCGGGGGGGACGGCTTTTCTCCACGATGAGCGGAGAACAGTCCTCCCCCCTCCCATTGAGAAGCACATCTTCCGTCGGGAAACCGGACGGAAGATTGTGCTTCTACAATGTTTTGCCGCCGGACCGCAAGCATAGGGCATAGAGCACAATTGTGCTCATTTTCGGCCGGTTTTTCAGGCGGTCTGAAAAACCGCAAACCGGCTGAAAAACCAGCCGAAAACCCTTGCCGTGGGGACATGCCCTAATGGTGCTTTCACACAGCGCAGTTTTGGTGCAGTTTTATCTGCGCTCCTATTAAACTGCCTTGATTACCAGCAAGCTTCTTTCACTGATCTAAACTGTTTGAAAAGTGAGTAATCAATTAGTGTGTTTGTATCCACAAGACTTCAACCACAGTCATTGATTACTTACTTCAAACACCTTTCTGAACAATTTAGACAACTGAAAGAAGCTTGTGGTAATAAAGGCAGCTTAATTGGAGCGCAGTTAATACTGCACCATTTCTGCGCTGTGTGAAAGCACCCTAAGGGGCCGTTTACACAGCACAGGACAGATACCGGTCGGTTTATCTGACCGGTATTTGTCCTGTTTTCGTGCCTTTCACACGGCTTTACTCCGCGGTTTGGGAAGAAAAACCCTCCCCCTTCACATAGACATGTTCATATTCCGTCCGAAAACCGGACGGAAGAATGAACATGTTCTATGTTTTTCAGACCAATGGCGGTCTGAAAAAACGCCGGTCGGAAAATCCGGATTTTCCATTAAGGTCTGTGTAAAGGTTTTTCAGCCGGTTTTCAAAACCGAAAACCGGCTGGAAAACCGTGCCATGGGGACAAGCCCTAAGTATACATAGGACAGGAGTAGAATGACAGCTCCTGGGGTTGAACACTCCCCCAGCTGTGAGTGTGTGTGATTACTAGGCAGGAAAGAGACTGACAGTAGCAGCCTGAGAAGAAAGGTGATGTCTGAGCATGTGCAGCAAGACTGAGTGGCTCTTGTCATTGGTCGTATCCCCTGGAGACGAGCTGTACACTATATTTACTATTTTGCCATAGGCCATAGGTTCTCAATCTATAAAACACTAAAACGTAACTTTTATTATGTATAATACTTATCCTCTATACGCACTATTTAAAAACCTGATTTCTAACCTCTCAATTTATCCCTTTCTATTTCTGAAGGAATAACTCCTTTTCTATCATCAAGTCTGGTGGAGCACCACCTATTAACAGGAAAACCTTATATATACACAGTAATTTACTATCTCCAGTAAGGGATCCCAAGCATCCTGCTTGGGCAGTCATCCCTAATCTGATGGACATAAAACATATAAGGTTTCCTTGTGATACCCTCTGCAGCGGGTGCCACTTGTAGACAGAGGTGAGAAATCACAATTTAAAATGTCATGCCTGACCTCCCCGACATGTTTCGCCAGCTAAACTGGCTTCATCAGGGGTTAGAGGTCCGGTCCGAGCTGTACACTATGGATCACTAAGGGAACGGCTAAAACAAAAATGCTACAGATTTTTTAACAATGATGAATGGTGAAAATGTTTATTATTTAATTTGCAAGCTTCCCACGTCAATTTTACTTTGTAGTAAAACATCTTTAAAACATCCATTACAATAAGGCCATGTTCACATGGCTTAAACCAGGACGTATTTCAGTCTGTAATTATGCGCCGGAGTGCGCAAATTACGGGCTGAAAACGTCCCGGTCATTACGGTAATCCACAGATCTCATAGAGAACTATGGATTACGTCTCCTCTCCCTGCTCGGCGAATCCGCCGGGCAGGGAGATAAGTGACATGTGAAATACCAGCGGCATATACGCGCCGCTGGTAATGATAGTCTATGGGCCCCCGAGGTGCCGCACTCCCGCCCAGCCCCCGTCCACACGGCGTAATTACAGCCCGCAAATAAGCCGTGTGCACCCATCCTTTGAGTATACGCGCCGCTGGTAATACAAATCTATGGGCCGGCGAAGTGCCGGCCCCCCGCTCCCGGCCACACGGCGTAATTGCGGGGCGTAATTACGCCCTGCAAATACATCGTGTGAACCTAGCCTAATAATACATTTGTAATATTGTCATAATATTTTTCATGATATTTAATCTAGATAAAATGAAAAGTTTAGTCTATAAATTTGTTGTAAAATGCCAGTTTCACTGAATAATAAGAAGTGCTCTGGTTTGTGATGAGATTTATTTTCCTGTAGAGTGAAGGAGTCACTGTGACCTGCTATGTGACTAGTGCTGAGACATATGGTCCTGTTGTTAGCGTTTTGGGAATTTGAGATCCAACCATTTCAGCAGGAGGGAGAAAGCGATATTGAGCCTTTTTTTTTTTACAAAGAAAGGAAAGAAGCCTCCATATTGTTCTCTGTTTTGTTTGTGCTTTTACAGTTAACCAAGATCGTCTTTCACTACATTGTAACCGTCTTCCTTATCGATGACAAGATAGTATGTCATTTGTAGCATGTGCATTAATGGTTTATATATCTAAAAGAATCCATTGCCAACTATGCAAGTCCCAATATTCATGAGTCATGAGCAGAGAATAGCAGGAATTCCAGCCAAATCATCTGGGAGCCATTAGGTGTTGTTCACATGGCATTATGCTCTCTGTCGATGGTATCCATAAGGATACTGTGAATAGAGGTATCCCAACAGATAACTCAATGGAGCTGCGTTGAGCCATAGAAATCAATAGAGCAAATGTAGCTGTATTTCCCGGTAGTATACTCTTTATGTGGGGGATGCAAAAGCGTGGCCAAGTTTTTGTGCCCCGCATAGAAAGTGTGTATGTTTGGCAAATAGAGCAAACATAGGACCAAACAGGACTTAAATTGCTCTATTGATTTATATGGCGTGGCTCCATTACAATATCCGTCAGTGTATCTTTTTTCACCACTGAAAAAGAGAAGAACGCCCTAATCAGTTACTACCTTGCATCATATCAACTGTATCAAATTAATTATGACCCCCACTGGGTCCCCTGAAATTATTTAGAACACCAGCTGAATGAACGCACCTGCACTATACAGATGGGACAGCAGCAGGCCACATTTTTTTGAAATTCGATTGAAGCATCTGACCATAGTACTGTCAGTACCGCCCTGATGGTGTCCCTGGACTATACTGAAGGGTTGGTAGACAATAGTGGATAGTTGTCTACAAACTCAGGTTTAGTTTAGGTTTCAGGTGAGACTTTAATACCAATGTGTGATTTTTGGTGCCCATGTGACATTTTTTGTGCGTATTAGTAGTGTAGAATGCGCCTGAATCTATGAACCTGTTCTACTGCGGGTCATAGATTTAGCACTTTCTAGCTACTAAGTGACACTTCTGGCTCATGTAAACAACTTTTAAAGTGCTCTACCTGTTCCAGCAGTAATGCGCCTGGATTTGCCATACTGGAGCTATAAATGTGTAGCTTCGTACGGTTGTAGTGCGACACGCCTCCCGCACGCCCCCCCGATCTCAGGCGCATTATAAAGTGCCACGGGCGCCCTGTAATGCGCCTGATATTGGAGTGCTCTTGATTACAAATATAGCGCACAGGGCTGCGCCAGTTTTTGGGCTGAAAAGACGCCAGACTTCTGGCGCAGCCCCGTACGTACACGTCGCCCCAAATGTTCCAAATTTTGATGACCAACATATGTGTAAGAGAGGATCAAATCCATTGATAATGTAGTCTCAATAGCCGTGCTGCATTAAACTGGTGAATCATAGTGGACCCCATGGACTGTAAGGCTATGTTCACACGGCTTATTTCAGAACGTATTTACATCGGATTGCCGATCGTAAATACGTTCTGAAATCATTGAAAATCAGTTGCAAAAAAGTGTCCCCTAAGTGTAGCACGTATTTGTAAAATGCTTTCCGCGGATTCACCATCTCCCATTCATTGTAGGTGGTGAATCCGTCCGGAAATAATTGACATGCACATTGTTTTTCCCTCCGGGTTGCCGTCGTCAATCCGGGGGCGGCAATCCGGCACGGGAAAAAAAACACGTCGTGTGAACGACGGCCCTAAATTTTTGATTGAAATCAATAAAAATAGGTGCGGACTTTGTTTCTGACTGATTTGCCGACGTGTGACGATCGTCAATCCGTCAAACTACGCGGACCGAAAATAAGCCGTGTGAAACAGGCCTAAACAATCATCAACGAACCTATGGAAGCCATCATTGCAACGAGTTGTCCAAAACACCCTCTTCCGTGGTCACCCAATATACTGAGGATTTTGACTATCTTGTTTCTGCACTGTGGGCATACCCACCAACCTTTTGGGCACTGCTATGTTTCACTGTGTGAACGGTTGACTTTTTTTTAGACATGGTATTATTTAATGCAATTCTGTTTAGCAGTATAAAAGGGGGGATATTCAAGAAGAGCAATGGGGAATTGGCATCAGGGTAAGCACTGTCTCTCCAACAGGGGGAAATGAGGTATGTTTGTGGGGTCACTCAGACTCCCCATCGGTCTGATTCTATGATATTTTTGTTAAATGCCTTCTTAATCATTGATGCTTGTATAGCGAAAAGCCATGATCCTGAAATCAGAAAAAACATGGTGTGCGTAGACCTGGTGTTTCTCCAACAGGCGTGATGTTGTGATGAGCAGCCCTGGTGTATGATCACTGTCAGGTTGCAGAGCTGCGGAGCTTTAATTGGTACAGGAGGAAACCATGTGATTGGTATCTAGGAGCTAACTTGTGGGCATCACATCTCTTATCCAATTTGAAAGCCAATGCTGTAAAGTTCAGCCATGGAAGAGTTAAGCAGAAGCCATTACTCCCCCTCCTCTTCTGTTCCTTTTGCTTGCGTTGCTGATGCTGCTTTGGCTTTTCCCATCGCTGCTCCTGTGTTTTCCACGTAGATGGACTGCTCATCCTGCTCCCCGTAAAGAAGATATTTTCCATAAAATCCTACGTCTGTAGGGGATACGCATTGACAATATTCTCTCTTTTTTCTTTACTGAGGAGCGAAACAATCCTGCTGCCTCCCCTCCCCCTATTCTTGCTTTTTCATTGTGCTGTCTGAGCAGACAAGCATCATCACCCGGTGTGCTCCAGCCATTTGCATTCAGCCAGTGGATGTGCTGAGAGCTTGAGAGATTGACTGGACTAATGACGGTGACATTGTGCCTGAGCTAAGGTGGCAAGGAGGACCCGAATGGATGGAAGGAGAATAGCTATGAGCGTTTGCATTGTGTGAGCCAGCGAGCCATTCACGCTTTTCAGGAGTCAACAGGTATACGCTGCCTGACACTGGATTGTGCATGGCGAAGGACTGACTGACGTTGATCGCCGCTGTCATCCCTGGGACTGGATATACGGACTGGCAGCAGTTCTCTGCTTTGCTCCCCACTGCAGGCACTGCTGTTTGGGCAGTGCAGGAGGCTGGGAGCCGACCTGCAGCCTGCTGAGGATGGGAGGGACTGAGTCAGCATTGCAGCAGGGACAGGCCACAAGCCTGGCAAGTGAACCCTCCGAAAATATGTGAGTAGCTTTCCATTTCCTTAAATTGGGATATTCCCTGGTGCCATCCTTGTGCGGCGCAGGATCCATGTGGCACAGGTTGTCCATGCCGTCCTGCCCTGTACTGTCTAACTAGGACATGACTCGGGTATTGGGACATTAACCTTTCACCCATTACTGCCTTATTATCCACTCATAAATCCTTGTTGCTTTGCACCTCTCAGCTTTGACATCTCTGCTCTTTAACGGAGTGGCGTTAATCCTCTTGGATTGAGACACCTTGTGGACAGCACCACTTGTTCCTTCACTCCGTAGTGAGCTCACACCACACGTTCCATAAAAAAGTATTTTATTAAAAAGCGTAATGTTGGCATAAAAATCAAGTAATAGGAGCGTGATTGTATTATAGATCAAAATGTGCAATCATGACAAGTCTGCTGGTAGGCCACCATACGTGCCAACTTCCCATACAGGCACAAGTTCTGTATATGTTGTTGTCATAACTCCGTACATGTAGAGATTTCTGCAGAAGATAACCCAAAGACTATTTTTACTACATGAGTACTTGCTCTCTCCTTCATCATACATATGCCACTGCACAAGCAGAGTCATGCTTGGGTCGTAGATTATAACCTGTGGTCAGTACTGAACACCTGTGTGCTTCCCTGTCCAAGAATAAGGATTTACATGGGGCTACTCACTGTATTACCATCTCCGATTGACTATAATCCCTTCCTTTTATAGAATTCATTTTTTTAAGTCTGCACAGCTGCTACATCTGATTGACAGCTGTCACCATGTTTTACCCAGGAAATTCTAGCTTAGTTCCTGTTTGCATCCATTTATGAAATTCTCGTTCCTCTGATTCACTATAACCCCTTCCCTTTATAGAATTCATTTAAAAAAAATACATAGCTGCTACGCCTGACACCGATTGGCTGCTGTCACCATGTTTTATCCAGGGAATTTTAGCTAAGTTACTGTTTCTGTCCATTGTTGAAATGATATCTCGCTCCTCTGATTGACTATAACCTCTTCCCTTTACGGAGTCCATGTTTAAAAAAAATCCATAGCTGTTACGCCTGGTACCGGCAAGTAATTGTCACCATCTGTTACCCAGTGAATTTTAGTTGACTTACTATTTACATCCATGGATGAAATAATTTCTCGTTCCTCTGATTGACTATAACGCCTTCTTTTTATAGAATCCATTTTCAAAATATCCATAGCTGCTACGCCTGACGCCGACTAGTAAGGCTATGTACACACGGCAATTACGCCCCGCAATTATGTCGGGACTACGGGAGCCCGCCGGTCCGTAGACATTCATTATTCTCGGTGCGTATTCGCCGCTAGTAATTCACATGTCACTTATCTCCCCCCGCGGATTCGCCGAGCAGGGAGAGGAGACGTAATCCATAGTTCTCTATGAGAGCAGTGGATTACCGTAATGACTGGGACATATCTCGCCTCGTATTTAGCGCAGTATGGCGCGAAATACAGGCCGAAATACATCCCAGTTTAAGCCGTGTGAACATAGCCTAATTGTCACCATCTTTTACCCAGTGAATTTTAGCTTAGTTACTGTTTATTCCATTGTCATTACATAGTTACATAGTTTGTAAGGCCAAAAAAAGACAAGACGTGCATCCAGTTCAGCGTGTTTTGCTAAAGTGTTGATCCAGAGGAAGGCAAAAAAATAAAAACAATGAGACAGGAGCCTATTGTCCTCATTTTAGGGAAAAAATTCCTTCTCGACTCCAATCTGGCAAATCTCTGGATCAACGACCCTTCTACAGAATCCTAGTCACTGTAACTTGTTATATTATCACGCTCCAGAAATGCATCCAAACCCTTTTTGAACTTTGTTATAGAATTCACCATGACAAGTTCCTCTGGCAGAGAGTTCCACAGTCTCACTGCTCTAACAGTAAAGAATCCCTTTCTATGTTTATGTAGAAACATTCTTTCCTCTTGGCGTAGAGGATGCCCCTTTGTTCTTTATACATAAATCTTGAGAGAGATCTCTATATTGGCCCTTTATATATTTAAACATATTTATTATGTCCCCCCAAAGATGTCTTTTCTCTAAACTAAATGACCCTAACCATGCTAATCTTTCTAGGTATTGCATTCCACCCAGTCCTTTTATTATTTTTGTTGCCCACCTTTTTACCTGTTCAAGCTCTACAATGTCTTGCCTGTGCACTGGTGCCCAAAACTGTACACAATATTCCTTGTGTGGTCTAACCAGTGACTTGTATAATGGGATATGTATAATTAATTTCTTATTCCTCTGATTGACTATAACCCCTTCCCTTTATAGAATTAATTTACAAAAAAAATCCATAGCTGCTATGCCTGACGCCGACTAATAATTGTCACCATCTTTTACCCAGTGAATTTTTGTTGATGTAGGGTGCATTCACATGGCAATGACAGAATACAGGTCGGATTTTCCAACTGGTATTTTGCTGATTTTTTGCACAAAAGGGGACAGCTTTTGTCTGCAGTTGTGGATTCAGCCATCCCCCTTCACATTGAACTATTTATGTTGCACCCGAAAGCTGAGCGGAAGAATGAACATGTTCTAAGTTTTTAGTTAAACCGGTGGTGTAAAAAACTGTCCGGCAGAAAATCCGTGCAGCGTGAACTATTGCATGGATTTTCTATTTACGGTAAGTCTATGTAAAAGGTTGACAGTCTTTTTACAGACGGTTTTCAAAACCGAAAACCGTCTGTAAATCCAACTGAAAACCCTGGCCGTGGGGGCGAGCACTTAGGGCGACATGTATAATTTTTGGCGCCCGGGCGCCATATTTTTTGCGTGCATTAGTAGTGTAGAATGCACCTGAACCTATGAAACTATTCTATTGCGGGTCATAGATTTTGTGCTTTCTAGCTACAAAGCGACACTTCTGGCTCAGGTAGACCACTTTTAAAGTGGTCTGCCTGTTCCAGCAGTAATGTGCATTGATTTGCCATACTAAAGTCATACCTGTGTATAATCATATGGTGGTCGTGGGGGAACACGACTCTAGAACACCCTCGATCTCAGGCGCATTACAAAATGCAGCAGGCGCCCAATAATGCGCCTAGTTATGGAGTGCGCCTGCTCATACGTCGAGCGCACAGGGGTGCACCAGGTTTTGGGCTGAAAAGACGGCAGGTAACTGGCGCAGCCACGTACATACATGCTGCCCTTACTGTTTACATCCATGGATGAAATGATTTCTTATTCCTCCGATTGACTATAACCCCTTCTTTTTATAGATTTCATTCTCATAAAATGTTACGCCTGACGCCAACTAGTAATTGTCACCATCTTTTACCAGTAAATTTAAGCTTAGTTACTGCTTATGTCCATTGTTGAATTGATTACTCGCTCCTCTGATTCACAATGGCCCCTTCCATTTCTAGAATTAATATTCAAATAATCCATAGCTGTTATGCCTGACACCGACTAGCAATTGTCACCATGTTTTACCAGTCAATTTTAGCCTAGTTACAATTTACATCCATTGTCAAAATGATTACTCGTCTCTAAAAGCACCTATTCTGTATTTGCGCGAGGCTGCACGGAAAATGTCTCCAATAAGCGTCAAGCAGCTGCCGCAGGTGGCATTGTGCCAGTAAAGCTTTGCCGTGTCCTCATTTGTTTGCCTGCGTTCATTATGTGCCAGTACATCTCATTGCTGCTCAGCAGCACTCCCTGCTATTCTACCTCCCAATCCTTTCAACCAAAATTAGCCTTTTGAGAGACATCACACAGTGCTCCTGTCATGTTCAGGAATGTGTGTCAACGCTGCCGGGTAATGGCAAAGAATGGCAGCAAACGTACCTCTGCGTTTGGGGTGGGTGACAATGTGAACGTCTTTAGGAGACACATGCATTTCCTATGAAATATTTTTTTAGTGTCTGCCAACAAGTACCAGATAGCAAAATACTTGTAGATGGCCATGGTTAAACAAAACATGGCGTCTTAGAGTATGACATTGCCATTGCCACCCAAAGAAAAATATTTGTTCATTTGAAATGTAAAAGTGTAATGTTTTATGGAATAATCTAAATTCTGGGATCTTACTATCTTGTTTATTTCCAATAATGGCTGTGACCGGAGAGATGCCTTACCAACAAGGTGTATTACCAGTTTCGTATTTTTGTGTCACATGATTCTGTGGGTTCACACGACTGATTTTCAGCGTGGAAAATTTCAGTGCAGAATCAGCGTGAAATCCGCGCCAGCAAGCACGGATTTTGTGTGTGGATTTGATACTGATTTCAGAGGCAGATTTTCAACCTCCATATATTATTATTATGTAAGGATTCAGTATTAAATCAGTCTCAGAATTTGCTGTCAGCCCTGAAATTCAGCATTGTGTGATGCAGATTTTCTATCAGAAACAATGTGAGATGGATTGCAGTCAGATTTGGATTCTGATTTTGACATGGATTCAGCGCTAAATCCGAGTCAGAATCAGTGGTAAAATTAGTGTGGCTTCATCGATTAAAATCCACAGCAGTAAGCTCGGGTTTTGGATTTTATACTGATTTTCAGAGGGAGATTTCAGCCTCCTATATACTATAATAGTAGGTGAGGATTCAGTGCAGAATCTGCCTCAAGAATTGATATGTGAATTATTTTTAGCGCTGAAAATAAATCCACGCTTAAAAAAAAAATCAGCGTTGTGTGCACAATGACGTGGATTTTAAACTAGAAACAATAGGAGAAGAATTGTAGTCAAATTGGACACTGATTCTGAATCAGCTTCCAAATCAGATGTGTACACACATACGTTTTAGGTTTGCTTCGCCTGTTATACTATGAAAGCAGACATTTTGGAACCTCAAGCCATATTTTTTAGGGTGGATTCACACATTGCACAAACGCCTGCATTTTTTGGTAGCGTATTTGCATGTTTTTTTGTTTGCTTAAGCTGCAGTGGCCAGATGTTAACTAGAAGTAAATAGGCAAATATAAATTGCACTACAGAGGTTGCTTATTTCTTTGTAGCATTTTATTTTTGATGCAGTAGCAATTCTTTTTCAAAAGGCAGCATGCTTTCAGGCAGTTAAATAAAAACCCTGGCGCTGGCCGCTCTAGCGAGCCGGCCATGCATGTGGATGAGGAGGGCAGCGCTTGCGGCCACCCTCTTCATTCAGTTCTATGGGAGCTTGCAAGTGTTTGCAGGGGTTCTTACTTCATGGTATAACCCCTATAAGATCTTTTCTTCCCCACATACAGTTAGGGCCAGAAATATTTGGACAGTGACACAAGTTTTGCGAGTTGGGCTCTGCATGCCACCACATTGGATTTGAAATGAAACCTCTACAACAGAATTCAAGTGCAGATTGTAACGTTTAATTTGATGGATTAAACAAAAATATCTGATTGAAAATGTAGGAATTGTACACATTTCTTTACAAACACTCCCCATTTTAGGAGCTCAAAAGTAAGTGGACAAATAAACATAACCCAACCAAAATATTTTTAGTTTCAATATTTTGTGGCGAATCCTTTGGAGGCAATCACTGCCTTAAGTCTTGAACCCATGGACATCACCAAACGCTGGGTTTCCTCCTTCTTAATGCTTTGCCAGGACTTTACAGCCGCAGCCTTCAGGTCTTGCTTGTTTGTGGGTCTTTCCGTCTTAAGTCTGGATTGAGCAAGTGAAATGCATGCTCAATTGGGTTGAGATCTGGTGATTGACTTGGCCATTGCAGAATGTTCCACTTTTTGGCACTCATGAACTCCTGGGTAGCTTTGGCTGTATGCTTGGGGTCATTGTCCATCTGTACTATGAAGCGCCGTCCGATCAACTTTGCAGCATTTGGCTGAATCTGGGCTGAAAGTATATCTCGGTACACTTCAGAATTCATCCGGCTACTCTTGTCTGCTGTTATGTCATCAATAAACACAAGTGACCCAGTGCCATTTAAAGCCATGCATGCCCATGCCATCACGTTGCCTCCACCATGTTATACTGAGGATGTGGTGTGCCTTGGATCATGTGCCGTTCCCTTTCTTCTCCAAACTTTTTTCTTCCCATCATTCTGGTACAGGTTGATCTTTGTCTCATCTGTCCATAGAATACTTTTCCAGAACTGAGCTGGCTTCTTGAGGTGTTGTTCGGCAAACTTAACTCTGGCCTGTCTATTTTTGGCATTGATGAATGGTTTGCATCTAGATGTGAACCCTTTGTATTTATTTTCATGGAGTCTTCTCTTTACTGTTGACTTAGAGACAGATACACCTACTTCACCGAGAGTGTTCTGGACTTCAGTTGATGTTGTGAACGGGTTCTTCTTCACCAAAGAAAGTATGCGGCGATCATCCACCACTGTTGTCATCCGTGGACGCCCAGGCCTTTTGGAGTTCCCAAGCTCACCAGTCAATTCCTTTTTTCTCAGAATGTACCCGACTGTTGATTTTGCTACTCCAAGCATGTCTGCTATCTCTCTGATGGATTTGTTCTTTTTTTTCAGCCTCAGGATGGTCTGCTTCACATCAATTGAGAGTTCCTTTGACTGCATGTTGTCTGGTCACAGCAACAGCTTCCAAATGCACACACCTGGAATCAACCCCAGACCTTTTAACTACTTCATTGATTACAGGTTAACGAGGGAGACACTTCAGAGTTAATTACAGCCCTTAGAGTCCCTTGTCCAATTACTTTTGGTCCCTTAAAAAAGAGGAGGCAATACATTACATAGCTATGATTCCGAAACCCTTTCTGCAATTTGGATGTGGAAACTCTCATATGGCAGCTGGGAGTGTGCACTTTCAGCCCATATTATAGATATAATTCTAGTTCTGAACATGTTTTTGAAAACAGCTAAAATAACAAAACTTGTGTCACTGTCCAAATATTTCTGGCCCTAACTGTAGGCCTCCACTACATGTGTGTTGTATTTTTTGATGCATTTTTATAGTGTTTCTCCACATTGCAAATTTTGATAGATCACATGATTTGTATTTTGGAAAAAAATACACTGTAAAAAAAAAACTTTTGTACCAACACTTTTTTTTTTTTTGTGCAAAAACTGCTACAAACTGGTTAAAACCATCAAGGTGGTTAAACAAAATAAATGAGCTCTAAATTTTTTTATTTTTGTAGCAAAATTTTGGGACAAAAAATGTTATTCAAGATGTAAGTGTGAAGAAGGCTTGGAGTGGTTTTTACATGTACAGTGTATAGGTGCAATAGTCTTTAAAACCCTCAGTATAAGCTGCACATGGCTAAAAGAAAGGAAGAATAGTGGCTTGGCTCTCCTATGCTGATAGTTCTCCTGCCCCTTGTCCTTCTTTCCTAGGTCTTAGGGATGATGTCCATTGCTTCAATTCACTGGCCTTCACCTGAAAAGGAGAAAGATCATAAAGTGGGTGGGGGCTACTATACCAGTATTATATAAGGAGTGGACGAAGTCTCTTATATCTTGTTCCTTTCCAACTCTACACTATAAGCAAGGCTTCTATAGACTTCACACGAGTTATTCATGTATCCATCATATGTTGAGTAAGGCAAAGGGGGACGGTGGAGATTTCACCTCTCCTTGCTAGGATGTTTGTAAGTGCTAACTAAAAACTCAGAGGACTGTATTTTTTAATACATTGCTGTTATCAATACCTCCCTCCCACACACAAACCTGACGGTTTAATTAAAAAGCCATTAGGATAGGGAGAACATACTGAAGTCAGACAATTGTTCCCGCAGGCAAGAGATATATTTAGGCATGAGAGCACTGGGTATCTGATTCATGTTGAAGATATGTAACTCTGTAATTACTTGTCAAATATATGTTATATAACTGAAGCCTTCATATGCACGTGTATGTGTAGCCTGTAAGTTCATGGCTATATACACGTTTATGGTGGCAATGTACATAAAGCAAGAAAAGTTGACTAAGGGGAAGTTTTTGCTATTAGTTAAAAAAATATCAAACCTTTATATTTATAAAAAAAAAAACATCAAACAGAAAACATGACATGTACAGGAAAACAATGCAAAAAGATTGGTAGAAGTCTATAAAAGAGCTGCTATGTTTAAGGCTATGTCTACACAGCACAGTATTCTCAGCGGATTTTCTGTTTATTCAGTATTTAGAATCCGACGAAAATCCGACGATACCCAGTGCTGTATAGACCGCAATGAAAAATCCATAATGTAGTCTACACAGCAGGGATTTTTTCTGGTCGGTTTTAAAATCCGTTGTATTCCGGCGGATTTTAAAACATGCTGCATTCAATCTACAGGACCTACGGCAAATCCAAAAACCGACTGTGCCTTTTAGCGCAAATCTGCTCCAAAACCACGGTCCAACGATGTTAAAATGTCGCCAAATTTTGGACGGCATTTTAACATTGCTGTGTAGACATAGCCTAGTACTTACATGGAATCGTGGGGCCATATTGATTTTCTGAACTTCAGCTTCTTCCCAGCCTGTAATGACTGATTGCAGGGAACAACAGGTTCATTACAACTACCCTTCATATGTAGATAGCACATCTTAGGGATGGGGTCCAGGCCAGTTCCTGTCACTCTTTGAATCTATTCTAAAATGCTCATGGTAGATGAGCTAGGACTTTTGTAGCACCAACTATTGGATATAACATTCCTCTACATCCAATAGATGGTGCTACAAGAGTCCTAGTTCATTTAACAAAGCCCTTTGGATTATATTTAAATTTCAGTGAAGTGATTTATAGTTTGTAAATCTCCATACACCTACATGGTGCCTCTTCCTAATGAGAAACATTACCCCTTTTGAGCTCCCACTAAAGCCTTTCACTTTTTTTTTTTTTTTTTTAAATTGAAAATTTTTATTACATTTTTAACATAGGTAGAAAGGACATTGCACACATATACATTTTACCAAAGATATTCAGCATATAAGTCTAACAGAGATCATCTAATGAAGAAACATGGGAAGATCAGGTTGAGTACGCAGTGTTAAATATTCCGAAGGTTTTAAGGAAGAAAACTGCGGCTTTAAGTGCAAATGTCAGAACTTGAAATCAACGTTTGAATCATGAAGATATAGAACTCAAAACATAAAGACAGGGAACCACATGGACAAAGGGAAGAACGGTCGGGGTAGGGTGGGTGGCCACGAGGGGAGTGGCTTCAGGGAGAACCAGCCAGAATTATGCAGGGTTCGTGGTGCGAAAGACATCCCAGGCAAACCACGTCTTCTCAAACTGGTCTATTCTATCGTGCATAAAGCCTTTCACTTAGCCAACCAATGTTCTACTCTGCACCAGTGAGGGCAACCCTAAAACAGCTGTCTGCAGATGAATATCTGGTTGGCTCGAATGCCATTATGGGGATGTTCGCACGGCGTTTCTTATATACATGTTTGGATCCGTGTTTCGGACCCAAAATGGACCCCAACATGCATCTAACAATGTGCATTGCTTTCAATGTAAAACACGCATCGCCGTTCTGACAAGTGATCACCGATGCATGTTTTACATTTGTCTTTGGATCCATTCAAAGAATTGACATGTCAATTCTTGATCCATTTGAAGCAGCAAATGCCTTGTTTAAAACTTATCAGTGCATTTCTGCTGCAGCAAAAGTGCCTCCAAACATGCAGCACACTTTGGGTGCGTGTTGGATGCGCTTTACGCAGCGCTTTTCAATAGGTTTTATTGGATTTAAAGAACGTATACAAAACGCCGTGTGAACATCCCCTTACATTGCAAGGCTTAGTGAGTTAATGTGAAGTGAGGAACACTACATCTAGTGGCTGGTGCTGCAGAGTCCTAGTTGATTTCAGTGGAGTGACTAATGGTGTATAACAGTCCTTCCACAGGGCAAAGATTTATTGTCAGTTTTTGGCATGGTTTTTTGATTTTGAAAACCATAAAAAAACAACTGTAAACCATCCCTATAGACCTCAGTAGAAAATCCAAGCTGTAGTCTACATGGCTCGAATTTTATGAGGTTGGATTTCAAAAGTGATGGTTTTGCAAAAACCTTGGAACATGCACCTTCTTCCACCGTATTTCGCTCGGAAAACGGAGGATTATTTTACTATTCAATTCAATGGGATGGCCAAATCCAAAAATCGTAAAAAAAAAAAAATGCATAAAAAAAAACGAAAACCGGTTGGATTCCAATTCAGAATTTGACCAATATACATACTTTGCTGTGTGGACACCGCCTTAGTCTCCATACACCTACATGATGCCTCTCTCTCATGAGGAATATTTCCCCTTTTGAGCTGGCATTCTTTGTGCATGTTAGGAGCCATTATGTAATCAACCCCGAGTGGGATATTTTTGATTGGTCAACCCTTCTGAAGAGGTAGGTTGTCATGCCATGTGCCATGGGACTTATTTGTCCTTTGTTCTCTTTGGAACAGTTCTACATACACTGGGAAGGATTCTTCCCTAGAGGATGTTGGGGAATTGCAGATTTGTTTCTCATCTAGGCTGTGAGTAGTTTGATATTTTATAATACACAAGACTCTAATAACTCTTTGGTTTTTGCATCAGTGTCTGTGATGTGCTGGCAGTCCATTCCTTGTAGCCTGCTTCCCTTCATCCGTACTCTTTCCCTAACTTTCCCATCTCCAGAACTTGTCTGTTTTCATATTGCAGCTGCTAATTTCGCCATGCATTTCATTATTTTCATTCCAAACAAGAGTCTGTTTTATACCTTCAGGGTGTGTAATTGGATTTTGCTTATTTTTTCTCCAAATGCAATTTTAATATCGGTAGAGTATTCTGTGTACACCTGTGTGTATGTCTAAACTTCTTTATATTATATGCATCTTCTTTGAGGTTGTTTTTATTTCCCTACGCAATGATCATCCCTCACCACACCCTAGGGGCCCATCTACACTGCAATTATTTTCAGCCATTTTTTTTACGTGGATTTGGATTTTCAAATCCATCAGAAACCGAGTGTAAACCAACCCCATGGACCTCAATTAAAAATCCCAGTTGTAGTCCACACAATTTCTTGAGGCCAGATTTTAAAATCACAGTTTTAACCCAAAAATTGGGACATGTTCATTAATCTGCTGTATTTTAGTTTAGAAAATGCATCCCAAACATTTCTCTTTTGGATCCGCATCCAAAACCCCATAGATATGAAAGGGGCTCGTTTTCGGACTGTAAAACAGACAGAAAAAAAACACGTCAAAATACTCAAATACTCGTCGAACAACATGGTTTTAGGATTCAGAGTCCAACGAGTATTTTGACATATGTCGTGTGGACATAACCCGAAAAAGGACAAACCTTTTTGTTTTTGGTCCCCCAAAATTTTTGTGCTTGGGTTTATCTTATAAATTCTGGTAGTATTTTCCCCCTTTTTTGGGAAATACACATCTCCAACCCCCCCATTTACAAGAGAAATAGGGCAAAGAAATAAGGGCAGCATTAGAAGTCTGGCATCTTTACAGCCTGAAAACTGGTGCAGCCCTTTTCGCTATATATTTAATGAGTCACACTCCAGTATTGAAAAAACTTTGAGACTCTCGGTTCACATTCTTATCGATATGGCGGCGGCGTGTTGAATGTATAATTACATGTGGCCCCAGCCCTGCCGTGGCACCCAGGTTTGCATACGGTTTTTTTTAGAGATTTTTTTGTTGCAGGAAAAATACGTTATACTTGGTGTACATTGATTTTAACCTATAGGAAAGGAAGGGGTCTTATTTTGGGTTTTGTTCCCCGGCCCCCTCTCAAGGCGTCATAAAAGGGGACTTTGCAGGTTGGGTTTTTTTTTATTTTTTCTCCTGTAAAGGGGGTCGGTGCCCCCGTGAAGGGGCCGATTTGGCTCGATTGAGAGGTAAAAATAGGATAGGACTTTCCCGATTTGAGACCAAATTGAAGTCGTGGGCAGCTTAAACAGTTCTTTTTCAAGATATGTGAACCGAGAGTTCAAAGTTTTTTCAGTATGATAGATAGCATAAATCCTTCTTTAGGGATAACGCTAGTGTATTGCCTTTTTTGCCGAAATGTGCTTGGCTGGGTCGTGTTGTAATGTATAATTACAGTGTGCCGCAGCCCTGCCAGTGGCAACCCGGGTTGCATACGTTTTTTCAGAGATTTTTGTGTGCAGAAACATCGTTAACTTGGTGTACAGATTTTAACCTATTGGAAAGGAAGGGGTGCTACCCTTTGGGTTTTTTCCCGCCCACCTCAAGCTGTCATAAGAAGGGCAGCTGAGTTGGGTGTTTTTTATTTTTTTCCTCTGAATATGGAGGTCGGTGACCCAGTGAGGGCCTGATGGGTCGATGAGAGTAAGAAGGGTAGACTGCCGATTGAACACTTGAAAGTCGTGGCACTTAACATGTCTGACAAGATATGTGAACCAGATCCCAAGTTTTTTCATGTATGATAGATAGCATAAATGCTTCTTTAGGGATTTCGACGTAGTGTATTACACTCCAGTATTAGGCGCATTACAAAGCGTCTGCGATAGGGCAATTTATCAAAATTGAAAAAAGGGATGATCATTTGCTCTCAGGCCAAAGGTGGCAGTAGTTATGAAACTACACAATTTGTGAACTGTGCTGCTGTGGCGAAAGTGTATCGTGAGGATGCAAATGGCATCATTGCCAGTAAGCAACATGGTAACTGCAGGGCACTAATTGCCATGGATTGAAGACGTGAACAAAAACTACAAAGGTGCATGAGGGCGGACTCACACTGTAATGGAGAAGTTCACTGCTAGAATGAACCAGGGGCTACCAGATGTGTCTAAAACAACAGTTCAGCGAACACTACTGTGTATGTGGCACTGAAGCAGATGGATGGTCACTGTGCCTCTGCTAACGATGTTCCATCGTCAGAAAATGCTCCAGTTTTCACAACCGTATTGGAATTGAACCTCCACTGATTGGCAAAGGGAAGCCTTTTTTGATGAGTCACTTTTTTGCTTCAATGAACAGATGGACATTGGCATGTCAAACAAAAAACATCATAGAACACACACTTTGCAACCATTGCTGGAAGAACTCAAGCTGGTGGTGGCAGCGGTCTGGGGAATGTTTTAATGGTATTCTCTGGGTATTCCCTGAGAGAGGAAGACATTCTCAACCAATTTGGGCATGAATCCAGCTTTGTAAGCTGATTGTCTTCACTGGCTTGGGTATGATCTTTCTATCACAGAGGTGAAAAATCTGACGCTTGACGGACCAAACAGGTTTCCGCCATGGTGTCAGTAGCTGCTCTATTTTTTCCAACTCAACTACAGTCGTTTGTGAATGGATCCCATGGCTTCAGTTTTTCACCGCTACGACGGAGGTTCCGAACAGAACCTCCGGGGCAGATGTAAAACAGGCCCCAGGTTTAATTGGAAGGCATATCCTACCTGTAAACCAAACAAAACCAGTCTCTAACTCTCAGAAAAGAGTCAAAAATAACCGTATTTGTACAACACCAGAAACTACAGCTAAAACGTTATTTTTATTATATATATTTAAACCAATATAAAATGATTTATAGAAACATATGTATAATAACAAATTGCTTCCATAGAAATATCCATAATAATTATTCATAAGCCAGTGAGGTAAATCTATACACCATTATGCCAATTTATATATTACAAACACAGCATACTCACGTGACCGGATAGGATACACACTGTTAAGTAGCTGTAAAGAAACATACATAGAAGATATTTTCTCTATATACACCTACCGGTCCCTATCACACCCTATCTAACAGGCGGGGACCCCGTCCCAGAAAGGACGACCCCACCTCTCGGTGGCTACCCCCTGACTTAAACTACAGTCTTCAGATAAGATATGTTTTATCCTACTTGTAGTCATATTTTATCTGCACTAATGTAGTTGATTTGTGCTGTCATTGTATTTAGCTGATAGAGGTTTAGATAAACTTGATACATGTTAAGCTATATTTTCATAACACTAGATAACCCATTTAATTCCTGATCGCCCATCAACATGAACTTTTAGCTTGGATGAACATTCATGTTAATTTTAATTGCTGCCAGATATCTCTGGAGCTGAGTATCAGTCAGTATTAAAATGATTTACAAGCATGCTTGGATACGCTTCATATCCTGTGTGAATCATGCTGAAAACAACAGGGTCCATTGACAATCTAATGTTTATGGACAATGTTAGACCTTTGAATTATAACGCCATCACTGGTAGAAGCTTTTCACTGTTTCAATAATTGTTTCCAAATATTGTAATGTTTTTTTCCTTTGCAGGAATCTGTTGCATTTGTTTCTGGAAATGTATTGAAGTTTGAATACAAACAGATGGAAAATATAATTGTTTTGTACTTTCTAGAAGTGTAATATGGTTTTAATACCAACAGATGGAAAAGACAAGAATATGAAAAGCTCATAACTAAAAATCTATACACTTTAATGAATGTATGGATTTCATTTCTAGCACACTATATTAAGCTTAAAAAGTTGACTCATAAATTCTTATTTTTTAGTTTGTTTCTTAGGCTATGTTCACACGCCGGATTCACGCCGTAATTGCGGGACAGATTTCACCCGCAATTACGGCGTGTGTACGGGGGCGGGGCGGCCGGCAGCTCGCCGGCCCCATAGACTTTCATTATCCACGGCGCGTATCCCGCCGGGATAATGTGCATGTCACTTTCTCCCCACTCGCCGTATTTCGCGAGCGGGGAGAGGAGACGGAATCCATAGTTCTCTATGAGAACTGTGGATTACCGTAATGACTGGGACGGATTTCAGCCGTATTTGCGTGCAGTACGGCGCACAATACAGATTGAAATCCGTCCCAAAATAAGCCGTGTGAACATTGCCTTAACTGAAGACTTTCCGCCAGTTTTCCCCTCAGATTATAGCTGATCATTGGGCCTGAATATGTAAGCAGCTTCTCTGTTTGTTCAAAGTGAATATCCTCTATATATATATATATATATATATATATATATATATTTATATATATATATATATATATATATGTATATATATATATATATATATAAGAGTCATAGTGCTGCCCAGTAAAAAAAGAAATAATTATACCCACCTCTGTTCCAGCGCTGCGCCATTGTCTCTCTCCCCAGTCTTCTGGTTACATCTTCCTTCTTCCGAACAGGGATGTCGCTACGTCAGCCACTGATTGGCTGTAGTAGTCAAATGCCACTGACTGACTTAAACATTGGACAGCTCACTTGTGAAGAGCAAAGTCAGGCAGTGGCATGTGTCCAATCAGCAGCTGCAACGAAGATATCCCTGTTCTGAAGGAGGAAGATGTAGATAGAAGACTGGAGAGAGTGAGAACAGTGCATCACTGGAACAGAGGCGAGAGAAAAGGTGAGTATAAGGGTTTTTTTTATTTGTAAGAGGCGTTCCCATCTCACACTTTGATGGTATATAGATAGGATAAGCCATCAAAGTGTGGTAGGTGTGAATCCCTGAAAGTCTCAGCACTGTACTTGAATTCACATAGAACAGAATGAAGAGTTGTGCACAAGCATGACCGGCTCTCCGTTCTAAGTGGAGAGTTTTGGGGCCCTTGCCTTGGTGCAACATTGTGCAGTGAACTGCAGCACAGCCACCTTTAAGTAGCCTGGAGTGCTGCTGTTTAGACAAAACTTAAAGGGGTTGTCTCACTACAAGGATTGTTTTTTATGTTTAAGCTCTTGCAAAAACAAGTCACTTTGCAATATATGTCCATTAACCGTATCCTATCTATTCTGAGATATCTCCTCTTGTATGAGCTCATCAGCTCCTCAGGTCTCTATAGCTATAGACCTGTTTGATTTCTCCTGATAGGCTGCCAGCACTGGTTGCTATAGCTACAGACCTGGCTTCTACCGCAGCCTAGTAGAAGCCAGTAAACACGCCCCTGAATTCAAAGTGAAGCCAAGAAAACAGGACTGAGGTGAGATGAATCAATTTAGTGAGACAACACCTTTAAAAGGAACACAGTGCTAAATTTCAAACATAGGAGTTCCCCTTTAATGACACACGAATGCTAGATACTCCTACTTATACATGCAAATCTAGAGCAAAGTAGACAAGGTTCCTGCTTATTCTTTGACTTTTACTACTACTTCTGTTACTATAAAATATTTTTCTACAAGCTCTTTACATACAACACACACACTATCAGCTTCTCCTCAAGTTCATCTGCCTGTAACCACATAGTAAAGATGGGTGTCCCTTGGTATTTATCTATAGGATGCACACTCGGCAGCGATGACACTGTTTGGTGTTATCTGGGCTGCATTAACAATGAAAGAAACAGTCACTGACATTAAAGTTCATATATATAATATATATATATATATATATATATATATATATATATATATATATATATATATAATATATATATATAACACATTCGTCAGGCTTGTGTATCCCTTTGCCTTGCCGTATACAGAGGGATCTTTACCTCCAGGGTGGGCATGTTTTTCACAAACATACTGGAGAAACGCTTGTGCAGGCAGTATATCTGCCTGGACTTGATACATGCATTGACATCTATGCACGTATCTCTCCAGGCAGAAAGCTACTTGGACAAGCATCTTGTTTAAAACAAGTTTTATCTCTGCCGGAGCTGGGACTATTGCATGTGAGTAAAAACTTTCTAATTCATTTTTCATGAATAATCAGACTGAAAGTTCTATCAAATTATGCAAAATATATGTAAGTATCATAAGGACACAGACTAGAGACATTGTTAAAAAGATTAGAGAAGACAGACTTTAAATTATAGCATCTTTCATGTGTTCTTAGGATGGACAGAAAGCAGAGGACTTTAGTGCAAGAAGAATATTTTGGTTCTTTTCGCTTTATCAGAGATCACGGTGCTATTCATAGAAAAAATCACGTACTACTTATATAGTTTGTTACATAGTTTGTAATGCTAATAAAAAGATACCTCCAGTCCAGCCCGTTATCCTATAGTGTTGATCTATAGAAAAGCAAAAACAGCATGAGGTAGAAGCCAATTGCCCTCATTTTAGGGGAACATTCCTTCCCAACTCCAATCTGGCAATCTGAATAAATCCCTGGATCAACGCCCCTTCTCCAGAATCCTAGTCACTTTAACTTGTTATATTATTACACTCTAGAAATATATCCAGACCCTTTTGAACTGTTAGTGAATTCACCATGACAAGTTCCTCTGGCAGAGAGTTCCACAGTCTCACTGCTCTTACAGTAAAGAATCCCTTTCTATGTTTATATAGAAATCTTCCCCCCATTTTAAAATGTAGGGGAAATCCCTCCCTTTTTTCAAATTTCCCAATCCGGGGTTTTAAAAAGATCTTGAAGAGATTCTATATTGCCCTTTTTAATATTTTTTGCATTTTTATTATTCCCCCGGAACCCGTTTTTTCTCTAAACAAAAAACCCTTTTTTGCTAATTTTTTCTGGGTAGGGTTTTCCAAACCCACCCTTTTTTTAAATTTTTGGGTTCCCCCCTTTGAACCGTTCAAGTTTCTACAATGTTTTTTCTGTGAACTGGTCCCCAAAAACTGTTCCAAATATTCCTTGTGGGGGTCTAAATGGGGATTTGTTTACGGGTTTAAAACTTTTTTTCTCACGGTGTGTATTAAATAAAAATTTTTTAATACACCACATAATTTTTTTTGGGCCAAAAGTTTCCTGACCCCGGGCTCTAAATTTAAAGGGGTTGTCCAGGATAAGAAAAACATGGCTGCTTTTTTTTTTTTTTTTCAAAAATAGCAATACCTCTGTTACAGGATTTGCCTGGTATTGCAGCTCAGCTCCATTGAAGTGAATGATGCTGATGTAATACCGGGAATTTACCCTTTGTTACAAAACGGGGTTTCCCTTTTTTTTAAAAAAAAATAAAACCCAAATTTTAAAAGGGGGTTTTGGTCCCTTTTAAATTTTTGTTTTTCATTTAAAGACCTTCCCAAAAAAAAAAGTCATTTTTGCAAAAATGTGCCCCTTTAAAAGTGCCCCCTTACCTACCCCTAGATTCCCCCTTGTAGGGGCTGCTTACCTCTTCATTTTGGGGATGGGCCTTACAGATTTTGTTCAATCTCTTTTTTCTTGGGCTCCCAGCACTGGTTGCAATAGCTACGCCCTGGCTTCTACTCAGCCTTTTTAGAAACCAGTAAACCGCCCCGGGTTTCAAATTAAAAACCAGGAAAACAAACAGGGGTTTGGGGGCCATGTTCACAGGGGTTTTAAAAGGGCCCGAATTTGGCCCGAAATTACGCGCCGAAGTGCGAAAAATTTAGGGGCTGAAAAGGGCCCCATTCTTCGGAAACCCCCACGTTCTCTTTAAGAAACTATGGGATTATTTCTCCTTTCCCCCCCCCCGGCAATCCGCCGGGGGGGGAGATAATTGACATGTCACTTTTTTGCGGCTTATACCCCCGTAGAAATGATTGTTTGGGCTGGCAAAAGGTGCCGGGCCCCCCCCGCTCCCGCCCCCCCTTCCCCCCCCCAAAAAGGGGTCCCTGGGGGGCGTAATTCCGTCCCGCATTTTAAGCGGGGGGCCCCTTTTTTTAACCCAAAAAGAAAAGAAAAAGACCTTAAAGGTTTTAATTATTGAATTTGTGGGGTTTGAGAAAAACCCCTTTAATGGGGGGGTTTTCTCCCCCCCCAACCCAAAAAAATTTTCCCAAGGCCCTTTTTAAAATGTTTACTTTTACCCAGGAATTTTTTTCCATTTTAAAAGGGGGTTCCCTAATAAAGGGGTCTGGAGCCCCGTCCCTTGGTTTCCCTTTAAAAAGGAGTTCCAAAATTTTCAGAAAGTCCCCTCATTATCTTTTACAGGAAGGATTTACACTGAAAGATGCCCCAAGTGTTTAGAAAAACCAGGTTTCTACCATTCAAAATTTGGAGATAGTCTTTTACCCCTCCTCCCCCTTTCCCTGCAAAACCGACTTTTTTCCCATTCACGATCTTCCCTTAAAAAACTCTCCGGGAAAAGCCCTTTTGGGTTGCTCCTGTTCACATTCAAAAAATATTTGGTTCAGCACCTCCCCAAAAAACCTTTTTAAAAGTATTCTAATTTTGGTGCTGCTGATTTTGTTATATGTATTTAAAATTACGCCAGGGACACCCGGGGGCACCATTTTTTTAAACTTTTTTAAAAGGGGTTTTTTTGGGAGGGTTTAAACCCAAATATTTTTTTAAAATTTGATATAGGGGGGGGGGGGCTCCCTTTCCATCTTTTTTTTTAAGACCCCAACCCTTCCCCTCACGGCTTTTAAATCATTTGCCGTTTTTTAAGTAGCTGGTGCCCTTCACAATTCAAAAGGAAAAGGGTAGGCCCCGGGAAAAGGCCCACAGAGAAATTTTTGCGTTGGGTTAAAATTGGTGAAACCCCACTCCCATTTGGGTCTCTTTGAAGTTTGGTGGGTTAAGCTTTTTTTTTGCAAAAGTGTAAAACTAAGAACCTCAAAAAATTTTTGTTTTTTTTTAAAAAAGCGGAATGTTTTTTTTTTTTCAACTTTTCCCTAATTTTGGGGGGGTTTGCTGCGATTTTTAAATGCTCCCTTTTTCACGGCTCTTTTTGTCCATAAAGCTGCAGGCTTGCTTTCCCCAAAAAAACCCGCTTTTGGGAAGGGCATTTTGGGAAAGATGGTTTGCCCCCTTTCCATATACAGAAAAAAAGGGCAAAAAATAATTTAAGCAAACGAAAAAAAAAACAAAAGGGAAAAGAAAAAAAGTGTATCAGTTTTCCCCCTTTTAAATTTAGTATAAAACTTTTATTGCGGGATAGTTTCCCTTTTTTAATTAAAAATTCATACCCTTGGTTTTTCCTTTTTTTCCCCTTTTTCAGTAGAAAACCCTTTTGTACTTTTAGTTTTTAAACCCTTTCATCTCCCACTTCCCCTGCCCAAACCCGCCCAAACTTATCCCAAACCCCTTTTTTAATTTAAAAATTGGGATCCCCCTTTCCTTTTTAAATTTACTTATTTGTTTTTCCGCCCTTTAAAGGCGAACAGCGTCTGTGGGAAATTGTTAACCCGTTGGCTTCTTTCCTTTTAAAACAGGGCAATTTGGACCATTTTTAGGGATCTTATTACCTTTTGGGGCTATGTTCACCGGGTTAATTGGGGGACTTTTATTTCGCCCCTGCAATTAACCCGTGTTTTGGGGGCGGGCAGCCCACCCCTCCCCCGGGCCCCTTTTTAGTCTTGCTTTAAAACCGGGGCCGTATCCCTTTTTAAATATTTTGCGGGTAAAATTCTCCCCCCGCTCGCCTTTTTGTGCAAGCGGGGAAAAGGAGGGAACCCATAGTTCTCTGTGGTTTAAACCCAAAAATTTGACTGGGACGTATTTTCCCCGTAACCCCGGCCCATTTTAACCCCCGAAAATTACGGGTGAAATAGTGGGTGAATAACCCTTGTGAACATAAAACCCTTTTTTATTTTAAGCACAGCCCTTTGTGCCTTAAATAGACCCCCCTTTAAAGAAGAAAAAAAGACTATTCTATGTCCCATAGGCACACTTTTCGGGAAACCCTCTGCCTTTCAACTTTCGGGGGCCAGGCCCCCAAGTTTCTGCGGGAAACCGCTTTTGTAACAACCCAAGTCGGCATGGGCCCCCATTATTGCTTTTCCTGCTTATGTATGTAGCTGACCTGCGTTATGCGGGGGTTGGGAAAGGTTAGTCTGCCGAAACACCCTTTCCCTGGCATGGTTACATAAACCCTTGGGTCCATCGTTCCTCGCCCGTTTAAAAACGTGGCTGTATTTTTTTCATGCCATCGATCTTTTTTTGTAAACCCCAAGGATAATTCCTGTTCTATTACTATCACGTTTTTTTTAAAAAATCCTGTTGCCCAACCCTTTTATTAGTAATCACTATTAGAATTCTGCCGAGGATTTTTACTCTACGGAGACAGTGTTCACCGCATCAGTTTTGAAAAAAAGGGGGAAACCGGGGGAGTATCTGCTCCCAAATTTTGGGCTTTTTGTTCCGCACCACGGATCTGAACTACAGGGGGAAACCCCGGGGGGGGTTTTTTTGGGGGGGGAAAAAAAAATTTTGGGGCCCCCAAAAACCCCCTTTTTTCCCAAAAAACCCCCTTTTTTTTTTTTCCCCCCCCGGGTTTTTGGCAGCACGAACAGTACCCCCCCAAAGGGGTTTTGGGGGGTACCCAAACCCCCCCCCGGGGGGGGGCCGGGGGAAACCCCCTTTTTTTTTTTTTCCCCTTTTTTTTTTGGCCCTTTTTTTTTTTTTTTTTTTTTTTTTGCCCTTTTTAACCTTTGGGGTTTTCCCCCTTTTTTTGGGGGGGTTTTTTTAAAATTTTTTGGGTTTTTTTTTGGGGGAAAAAAGGGGGTTTTTTTAAAATTAAGGGGAAAGGGTTTTGGAAATTTTTTAAAAAGGAAAATTTTTTTTTTTTTTTTAAAAAATTTTTTTTTTTTCCCCCCCAAAAAAATTTTTCCCCCAAAAGGGTTTTTGTTTGTTTTCCCGGGTTTTGGGGGGGTTGGTTTTTCCTTTTTCCCCAAAAAGGGGGGGGGGCCCCCCCCCCCAAAAAACCCCGGGGGGAAAAAGGGGGGGGTTTTTAATTTTTTTCCGGGGCCCCCCGAAAAGGGGGTTTTTTGAAAAAGGGGGGGGCTTTAATTTTTTTTTGGGGTTTTTTTTAAAAAAAAAATTTTCCCCAAAAATTTTTTCCCCTTTCAAAGGGAAAAGTTGAAATTTTAACCCCCCCCTTTTTGGAAAAAATTTTTTTTTTTTCCCTTTTTTCCCCCAAATTTTTTTAATGAATTTGGGGTTTTTTTTTTCCCCTTTTGGGGCTTTTAAAATTTTCCCAAAAAAATTTGGGGGGGGGAAAACCCCGGTTTAAACCCCTTTTTTTCCCCCCCCGGGGGGGCCCCCCCAAACCCCCTTTTTTTTTTTTTGGGGGGTTTGGGGGGGTTTTTTTTTTTGCCCTTTTGGAAAAAACCCTTTTCCTTCCCCCTTAAAATTTTTTTAATTTAAAATTGGGGGGGTTTTAAATTTTTTTTTTTTTGGGGGGGAAAAAAAAAAGGGGGAAAAAATTTTTTCCCCCTTTTTCTTTTTTAAAAAAAAAAAAAATTTTTTTTTTTAAAAACCCCGGGGTTTGGGGGGGCCCTTTTGGGGGGGTTTTTTCCCCAAACCGGGGGGGGGGGTTTTTTAAAAAAAAACCCCCTTTTAAAACCCCCCCCCCCTTTTAAAAAGGGGGGGAAAATTTTTTTTTTTTGGTTTTTTTTTTTTTAAAAAAATTTTTTTTTTTGGGCCCCCTTTTTTTTTTTTTTTTTTTTAAAAAACCGGGAGGTTTTTTAAACCCTTTTTTTCCCCCCCAAAAAAAAAAAATTTGGTTTTTCCAAAAAAATTTTTTCCATTGATTTAAAAAAGGGGTTTTTTTTTTTGGGGGGGGGAAAAAAAAAAAAAAAAAAAAAAAAAAAAAAAAAAAATAAAAAAAAAAAAAAAAAATTTTAAAAAAGGGGGGGGGGTTTTTTCCCCTTTTTTTGGGGGCCCTTTTTTTTTCCCCCCCCCCCTTTCCCCCAAAAAAAAAAAAAAAATTTTTTAAAACGGAAAAAATTTTTTTTTTGGGAAAAAAAGGGGGGGGTTTTTAAAAAAAAAAATTTTTGGGGGAAAAAAAAATAAGGGCCAAATTTTTTGGGGGGGGGGTTTTTTTGGTTTTAAAAAAGGGGGGAAAAACCCCCCCAAAATTTTTTTTTTGGGGGGGGGGTTTTTTTTTTTAAAAAAATTTTGGGCCAAAACCCCCTTTTTTAAAAAAACGGGGGAAAAATTTGGGAAAATTTTTCCCTTTTTTTTTTTAAAAAAAAACCCCCCCCCCCGGCCGGGAAAAAGGGGGGTTTTTTTTTGGGGCCCCCCCAAAATTTATTTTTTTTTGGGGGTTTTTCTTTTGTTTTCCCCCCCCCGGGGGGAAACCCCCCAAAAATTTTTTTTTTAATTTTAAAAGGGGTTTTTTAAAAATTTTTTTTTTGGGGGGGCCCGGGGGTCCCCGGGGGGCCCCCCCCCCCCGGGCCCCCCCCCCTTTTCCCCCTTTTCCCCCTTTTTCCTTTTTTTTTTTCCTTTTTCCCCCCCCTTTTTTTTCCTTTTTTTTGGGGGGGGGGGGGGAAAAAAAAATTAATTTCCCCCTTTGGGGGCCCCCCCGGGGGGGAAAAAAATCCCCCAAAAACACCGGGGAAAAAGGGGGAAAACTTTTAATTTTCCCGGGGGAAAAACCCCCCCCCTTTTTTTTTTTTTTTTTTTTAAATTTTTTTAATTTTTCCCCAAAAATTTTTTTATTTTCCTTTTTTTTTTTCCCCCTTTTTTTTAAAAAAAAAATTTTTTTAAAAAAATTTTTAAATTTTTTAAACCCCCAAAAAAAAAAAGGGGGGGGTTTTTTTTTTTTTAAAAAAAAAAAATTTTTTTTTTTTAAATTTTTTTTTTAAAAAAAATTTTAAAATTTTTTTTTTTTTTCCCCCTTTTTTTTTTAATTTTTTAAAAAAAGGTCCCAAAAACCCAATTTTTTTTTTTTTGGGGGAAAGGGGGCCCCTTTAAAAAAATTTTTTTAACCCTTTTTTTGGGAAAAAAAAGGGGCCCCCCTTTTTTTTGGGGTTTTTTAAAAGGAAAGGGGCCCCTTTTGGGGTTTTTTCCCCCTTTTTTAAAATTTTTTTTTAAAAAAAAAATTTTCCCCTTTTAAAATTGGTTTTTTTTTTCCCAAAAGGGAAAAAAAATTTGTTTTTTTTTTTTTTTTTATTTTTTTTTTTTTTAAATTTTTGGGAAAAAAAAAAAAAAAAAAAATTTTTTTTTTTCCCCTTTTTTTTTTTTTTTTAAAAAAAAAAAAAAATTTTTGGGGGGGAAAAAGGGGAAAAAAAATTTAAAAAAAAAAAAAAAAAATTTTTTAAAAATTTTTGGGTTTTTGAAAATTTTTAAAAAAAAAAATTTTTTAAAAAAAAGGGGGTTTTTTGGGGGGGAAAAAAAAAAAATTTTTTGGGTTTTTTAAATTTAAATTTTTTTAAAAGGTTGGGGGCCTTTTTGGGTTTTTTTTCCCCTTTTTTAAAAAATTAAAAAGGGGGGGCCCCCCCCCCTTTTTTTTTTTTCCCCCAAAAATTTTTTTCCAAATTTTTTTTAAAAAATTTTAAAACCCCCCGGGGGGTTTTAAAAAAAATTTTTTTTTTCCCTTTTTGGGCCCGGTTTTTTTCCCCCCCTTCCCCCCCCCTAAAGGGAAAAAAGGGGGGCCCCCTTTTTTTTTTTTAAAAAAATTTTTAAACCCCTTTTTAAAAAAAAAAAAAGGGGGGGCCCCCTTTTTTTTGCCCCCTGGAACCCTTTTTTTTAAAAACCCAAAAAAAAAAGGGGGGGGGGTTTTTTCGGGGGGCCAACCCCCCAAAAATTTTTTTAAAAAGGCCCCCCCCTTTTTTTAAAAACCCCCCCCCAAAAAAAACCCCCCCCAAGGGCTTTCAGCTGGTTTTGGGGCTGGGCAGAATGGTTAAGGCTACGTCTACACAGCATATGTTAAAATGGCGTCAAAAATCTGACGGCATTTTAACATTGCCGTACCGTGGTTTTTGCTCGGTTTTCAGATTTCCCGCTGACCCAGTAGACTGACTGTGTGGGAATCCGACGAGAATCCAATGGAAGATAGAACAAGTTTAGAAACAAGAAATAGATAGAGCAAGAAATAGAATGGTTTAGAAATCCCTCAGTAGAAAATCCCTGCTATGTAGACTTCAGCCCGGACTTTCTATTGTGGTCTCTGTGCACTAGTTACAGTCAGATTTTTGTGGATTCTAAATACTGAATTCGCTTAAAAATCCGACTGTAGTCCTGTGCTGTGTAGACATGGCCTTAGTCTTGCACACTATGCTGTCATACAAAAATAAAAAAACAGCAACTGGCGGACCCATCAATTAGGATTGATTAGGTCTCATTACGCAATGGATCCTTTATCTCTGTCATGTTGTCTCTAATACTGATAGCTTTAATACCTGTGTGAACAGAGTTTCAAAAAGTTTTTATTTTGTAGCCAATATTTTCTGAAATCGTGTTTGTATTATGGTCTTCTACTACAGTTGGCCTACAATTCCCTCAATGAATAGAAACGCCTGAATCTGCTTTGCATTACATGTAGTATATTCAGAGGCGTAACTTGAAGCTCCGGGCCCTAGTGCAAAAAGTGAAATGGATCTCCCAGCTACCGTGTGCCACTTACAAGGCTTGTATCTCCGTATGTGCATAGTTGCCAACTTTTGAAAATGAAAAAGCAGGAGACTGTAGTTGGCGGCGCGCGTAGCACGGCGCGGCAAAAATTTGCATGGACACGCCCATCTTGTCGGTATACCACGCCCCTTCAAAAAGCCACACCCACTCCACCTAACTGCATAACGGCTTTGGAAGAAAGCCAGGTAGATGCCCTTATAGCCAGGTAGTAACCCCCCATAAGCAGGTAGTGCCCCTTACAGGCAGGTAGATGCCCCCTTGTAGCCAAGTAGATGCCCCCTCTGTAGCCAGGTAGGTGCCCCCCTTTGTTGCCAGGTAGGTGCCCCATTGTTTGCCAGGTAGTGCCCCTCTGTTGCCAGGGAGATTGCCCCTCTGTTGCAGGTAGTGCCCCTCTGTTGCCAGGTAGTGCCCCCTCTGTTGCCAGGTAGATGCCCCTATGTTGCCAGGTAGTGCCCCCTCTGTTGCCAGAGTAGATGCCCCCCTCTGTTGCCAGGTAGATGCCCCTCTGTTGCCCAGGTGTGCCCCCATTGTTGCCAGGCAGAGCCCCCCTAAAGCTAATAAAAATAAAATAATAAAATCCACCTTACCTCACCAGGCTCCTGCACCCCCGGACACCTCCCGGCCGATCTCCTCAGCAGCGCAAGGGGAAGTGAGAGCAGCCGCGCGTCACTTCCCCTGCGCCGCTGACCTGTATGTACGGAGCACACCGGCGCCGTACATACAGAGGGAGGAGGGAGCGCTCCCTCCTGCCTCCTCCCTGGACAGCGAGACTCCGGGCGGGTGAAGCGGGCGCTACTCTGGCGCCGCGGTCAATTAAAGAGCCCCCGCCGCCAGCTGGCGGCGGGAGGAATGCCAACCCCCCCGGGAGGGCGGGGGGGGGGAGACCCCAAATAGCGGGACCCCCCCGCCAAAAACGGGAGAGTTGGCATGTATGCTTATGTGGCAGGAGGGCCTTTGGGCCCCCTCAGACTGCAGGGCCCGGTAGCGACTGCTACCTCTGCACCCCCTGTAGCTACGCCCCTGAGTATATTACATACTAATGTCTGATCACAAATAATAAAAATCTTCACCTTTTTTTACATAGAAGTGTTATCTCGTGTTGTCATTTTGCTGTTATTATTGAAGTTCTTGAATTAATTTGATGGTATTGTAATGATTATCCAACATGTGAAGCTTTTTAGTTCAAGTAAGGTTTTGGGGAGCTCAACTTGATTTGTCAGTGTTCCTTATCCCATTCTTTAAGAGTACATCCAGATGGCGAGTAAAATTTACTCGGCAGATTTTCATCGGCTTCTACCCTTGAAAACTGCATTGAACGACAAGGTTTTTAATGAGTATTTCATGTGGATTTCGGTTGTTTTTTGTTCCGGAGGATTTACAGTCAGAAAACAAGTACCATTCAACCCAATAGAGTTTTTGACTCTGAACTGCATCCACATGACATACAAACGTTTTTTGAAGCATTTTACACAAGATGTTTTGAAGTCCCCATTGACCTCAATAGTACATTTTCCACATGGAAAAAGATTGAAGAATGTTCTATTTTTTTTTATGAACTACAACGTGTATTTTATATTGAGGTCAATGGAGATTATTTACTGCATGGATTCCAACTTGAAATACTCATCGTGTGGACGGAGCCTAAAAACATTCAAATTAGATTATGGATATAGGCAAGATGTATAATACTGTGCAAAAGTTTTAGACAGGTATGAAAAAGCTGCAAAGTAAGAATGCTTTTAAAAATAAATGTTAATAGTTTATTTTAGCAAGTAACAAAATGCAAACTGTATGAACAAAGATAAATCAAAATCAAATCAATATTTGTTGTGACCACCTTTTGCCTTCACAACAGCGTCAGCTCTTTTAGTTACACTTGTAGACAATTTTTGAAGGAACTCCGCAGGGAGGTTGTTCCAAACATATTGGAGAAGTTACAACAAATCTTATGCGGATGTAGCTTGCTCATATCCTTCTATCTCTTCATGTAATCCCAGACCCGTTTATGTTGAGATCAGGGCTCTGTGGGGGCCGAATCATCACTTTCAGAACTCCTTGTTCTTCTTTGTGCTGAAGATAGTTCTTGATGACATTGGCTGCAGATTTGAGGTTGTTGTGGTGCTGGACAATACATTTGGAGCCAACTATTAACACTTCTATTTTTGAAAGAATTCTTTCTTTGCAGCATTTTTTCCACACCTGCTTAACACTTAGCACGGTACTGTATATTATTACCTCATGAATGTATGACCATGAGTAATATGCTATATATAAATCTCTTGATCTTCTATATCAATATACATGGTATATTAAAAAATTGACCCTTATGACTTGCAATATGGACATCACAGGAATGTCTTCACGTGAACCAATTTGTAGCACATATTATCAAATTCTGCCATACAGCTCTATCATAAATTCATTTAATTTGCATCAACATGATCTTATTTATAACATCTGAAAAAGCTTGAGCAACCTTCATTTTAGTTTTCCAGTTCCAATATTTTAGCACAGATAGACTACCTTTACTGGTCTGCAGGACCAATGAAACTGTGTGTTGTATTGACTCATATAGTCAACTTTAGGTCTGACAGTCTTTATTCTCCAGTGCTTGCTGTTAACTTTTCTTCCATTTTTGTCTGTATTTACTTCCCAGTCTGGTTTAAACCACAGCCAAGTACAGAGTTTCAGCTGTTTGCTACATGTTGTATCATGCTGTTCTCGTTTATGTTTTATAGGAGCTCCGATTCTGAAGAAGCTTTTGAGACCCCAGAATCAACAACCCCAGTAAAGTCCGTACCCCCTGTCCCAATTCCTGCCCTTCCAGAAATTCAAGAACAGCAACTAAAGCAACAACAAGAAGAAGAGACTCTTCACCTTCCACCCAAGTCTGAAGAACCAGGTAAACCAGCATGTCAACCAGTGAACCCTAGTTATTGATCAGTCTTCTTATTCTGAAGGTGGTTAATTTATTTAGGAAGTATAAGTAGGCTTCACTGCTTTAATGTCTACTTCAGAAGGGTTAAACATACTAGGCAACATGCATGAAATTTGGCGTTAACACGCCAAACTTAATGCGCATAATAAGGGCATAAAATGCGTTTGATTTTTATTAACCCGCTCTACAGCGAGTCATAAATCAGGCGCATTCTAGCGCTAGGGCGACATTTCTGGCTCAGGTATACCACTTTGAAAGTGGTATAACTGTTCCAGCTGTAATATGCCCCAAAAATATGTAGCTTCACTACAGTTCTAGTGCCCCCCGACTCCCGGGATATTTAAAAATGTATGAATGGGGCTGCGCTGGATATCGGGCCGAAAAGACACCAGATATCTGGCGCAGTCCCATTCATACATGTTGCCCACTATGTTCTTGTATTTCCACAGGTTCCACGTCCAGGGTTTTGAAATAAAAATTGAGTATTGTATAGTTACATAGTTTGTAAGGCCGAAAAAAGACAAGACATTCATCCAGTTCAGCCTGTTGTGCTAAAGTGTTGTACTGTTTCTTTTTTAGATTTAGTTCCCAGTTTGGAAAGCACTGAGGCCCCTGATGTGACTGCACCTGAGAGCTTTACAGATTCTCCTTTTCGTCAGCCGTCTAGATCATTTTCAGTGGTATTTGATGAAGACAAGCCCATAGCAAGTAGTGGAACATACAACTTGGAATTAGCTACTGTTGAGTGTCCAGAAATCACTTCTACTGCCTCTGAAGGTCCCTCCAAAACCCGTCGAAAATCCACAGACTCCGTTCCTCTCAGCCGCAATACTTTGTCTAGGTCTCTTAGCTTACAAGCTGCAGACTTCCAACTTGAAGACGTTCCTAGCAGTCAAGGAGGATCTGATAGTGCTTGTAGCACTTTGCGTAGGACAAAGAAGGCAAGGCCAGCATCACTGAAAAAGAAGACTGGAAGTACCAAGAAATCAGTAGAAGCTGCTAACACTAATGACTCTAAAGACACAAGTCAGGCATTATCAGCAGAGACACAGGAAGTAGAAGTGGATGGCAATTTGCAGAGGCAACTTGCTCCATCCCCTCCTCTTCCTATACCTTCTGGAACAGACTTGCCAGTATTTGGGAATGAAGAAAGTTTACCCCCACAGCCTCAGAGTTGTCCCAGATAGATATCGAGCTCAGTGCAGTTGCAATTTCTCCTCCTGTTGAGATCTATCAACCACAAGCAACAGGAAGGTTGTCCCCACCTATAACCCACCCACCAGAAACTTGAAGTGGCCCCAAGTGGCCTTGACGTATCAGAAAACCCTGCAGTGATCGGGCAATCAGTGAGGCTGGAGTTCGATTACTCTGAGGAGGCACGTGAGGGTCAGCCTCCCTCAAGAAAAGGCAAGAAACCAACAGGCAAAATGCCACTGCGGAAACCCAAGCCCAAGAAGGCTGTTGAAAAGCCTGATGCTCCTCCTGGATCCCCTAGTCCTATTCCTAATGAGCCAGATGATATTCCCATTGCTAAAGGATCTTATACCTACAATATGGATCAGTGGGATGATCCGAATTTTAACCCCTTCTCTTCCAGTGGGAAGATTCAAGATGTACCCCTGCAAGAACCTTCTTCTGAGCCATCTAAACCCATTGTTCAAAGGTCAGAGTCCCCTGCGAAAACACCAGCTGCTTTTGAAATAAGTGCTGAGCAGAATGGAGAGAGCAATAAGCCAGCCAAGAAGAAGAAGACCCCACTAAAAACGTAAGTGACAAAAAGCTTCTACTGCTAAGTGGTTGCAGACGTAGCTATTTATACAGAGTTCCACGTCTTTAAGGGAAACTGGGTGTTATATGATATGCTAATCTAGACACTTTGCTAGAGAATTACAGTATCTCACAAAAGAGTACACCCCTCATATTTTTGTAAATATTGTACTATATCTTTTCATGGGACAACACTGAAGATATGAAACTTTGATACAATGTAAAGTAATAGTGCAGCTTGTATAACAGTGTAAATTTGGTGTGCCCTCAATATAACTTACCACACAGCCATTAATGTCTAATTCGCTGGCAACAAAAGTGAGTCCACCCAAAGTGAAAATGGACAAATTGTGCCCAATTTGCCATTTTCCCTCCACGGTGTCATGTGACTTGTTAGTGCTACAAGATCTCAGGTGTGAATAGGGAGTAGGTGTGTTAAATTTGGTGTTAACGCTCCTACTCGTTCTCATTCTGGTCACTGGAAGTTTAACATGACAGCTCATGGCAAAGAACTCTCTGAGGATCTGAAAAAAAGAATTGCTCCACTCAGAACAGGCCTCGCCATGGTCAACCAAAGAAGTTGAATGCATGTGCTCAGTGTAATATCCAGCGATTGTCTTTTCAAAATAGACGTATGTGTGCTGCCAGCATTGCTGCAGAGGTTAAAGGGGTGAGGGAGTCAGCCTGCCACTGCTCAGACCATACGCCACACACTTGATCAAATTGGTCTGCATGACTGTCGTCCCAGAAGGAATCCTCTTCTAGAGATGATGCATGAAAAGGCACGCAGTTTGTTGAAGGTAAGCAGACTAATGACATGGATCACTGGAACCATGTCCTGTAGTCTAATGAGACCATGATAAACTTATTTGATTCAGATAGTGTCAGGCGTGTGTGGTGGCAACCAGGTGAGGAGTACAAAAACAAGTGTGTCTTGCCTACAGTCAAGCATGGTGGTGGGTGTGTCATGGTTTGGGTCAGCATGAGTACTGCCAGCTGTGGGGAGCTACAGTTCATTGAGGGAACCATGAATGCCAACGTATGTACTGTGACATAGTGAAGCAGAGCATGATCCCTCCCTTTGGAAACTGGGCCACAGAGAAGTATTCCATCATGATAATGACCCCAAACACCTCAAAATGTTGCCCTGAATGTGCTATACCAGAGCTGTATACAATTTTTTTCATACAATGTAAATGTAATATAAATGTGCTAGTCCATTAGGGTTACAGTGACCTATATAAAGGCATATGTCCTGCAGTCGTGCTTGTCACAGAAAACTGGGGCATCAGTTCAATAAGGGTGGTGCTTGTCCATTACAGCATTTGCTTGTTTTGTGGACTTCTAGTTCAATATTTTTGTATTATTTTCCAGTGTTTCTGTTATTGTCAGTGAGCTGGTGGTAATACGTAGTATACAATTGATTCCTTATTCTGCCTTACTGAGGAGCACCTGACAAACAGCCGTGCTAGGCCCCAACATGTTCTGTTGTCAATAGCATTTTGTTATAATTGCTATATGGGGCTAAACATACATAAGGAAGGAGGAGGCGTGAACAGGTTTCTCCAATGTGATATTACACTAGGGACAATTTTATAAAATGCTTTTTAAATTATCACAAAAAAAATACACAAACACAATAGGCACATACAAACTCCAAGGAGATACTGCCCTGGTTGGAGGGCCTGGTCTGATGATTACACCTAAACATTGTGCCCTTCTAGCTATGGATTAAAGATATGACCAAATGACATGGCATTTATTAATTTTCAATTTTTAACAATGCATATTTGTACTCACTGGCACTCCAGCGATGCTGCTGACTACGGTGTCCCCGGTCTCTGCTTACTTCCACTTCTATAGTTGGCATATGGCCACTGCAGACTATCAGTGGCTTTAGTGGGCACATGCTATTACCTTGACATCACCACTCACATACTGTTCACATCCAGAGCATTAAAGAGGTTTTGCCACGATGTAATGTTGACGTGGGATCCTCCAAAATGGGTATTTAATTACTTTTCTAAATATATGTGATTACAAAAATTGCAGTCTGAGAGAGCTAGAGGCTGCCTTACCTGCCCTTAGTTACTTCAAAGCTTCATTAGATACGACCTGACAAGAGCTGCTGGCCGGGCTTTTGCAGAGAACACTTCTTATCTGATGAAAGGGAGCTGAAGAACCTTTCAAGGCACCGGGTAGAAATATGTTGTCTTTTGTATACAGAATCCACTAGTTGTAGTGTGATTATCTGTGTAGATCCCTGCTTTAGCTGATGACACAGAACATAAAGAAGCTTTCAAGCTGCTGTGGAGAAAAGGTGTTGTCTTTTGTATACAGAATCCACTAGTTGTAGTTTGATTATTTGAGTGAACATTTCACATGATCCCTTATGCATGGCTCTGTGCTCTGGCTGTGTCTCTCTCTCTCACCTCAGCATGGCTTGTTTACAATTGCTTCTTAGCAGATAAGGCACATCCTGGCAAAACCCCTTTAATGTCAAGGAAATGGCATTGATTGTTGAAGCCACTGATTGGCAGCAGTGGTTATGTGGAAGTAAGCAGAGATCAGAGTACATAGGTGAGTAGTTGAAGTGGTTTTCCCACCTGGCTGTTTCACAGTGCCTGCTCTTCACAGTCAACTTCAGACTCTCACTACTCATTCAGGCTTTAGGTGGTTCTACAGCAATGACTGACATTTTAGCTCTGCTTTTTCTAACTGAGCCTGTTAGATCGACATTAGTGATGAAGTGGTTTTAACAACAGGGCAACAGGATACGGAGCTATAAAGGGTTAAAGTTGTTCAGTAACAAAGATAAACAAGCTCCTGTCCTGATGATAAAACACAGCAGGGAGTGACGTTAAAATTCCTAGAGCTGAAAAAGATGGCCGGTAACTTAGGGAAGCTTGTGTACACAAGCAAGAGATAAGAACTGCTCTAGCTCTGAAAGGAAGAAAAATCTGAAAAACAGTGTATATGGTAATACTCTTTTTTTACCTTTGCCTACATGTTTAAAGCTAATCATGGTAGTAAGAATAACCCTTTAAACATACTCTGTAAAGCACTCTGAGTTGTTTTGGTGCCTGTTTAGAAGAATATCCCAATCTCAGTGAATATGTGAAGAACATCTTCTGCACATACTGTAAGTGCTTCAAGAAAATGGATGCTCTTATTCCAATCCAAGATTTATCTGGTGGTCCTTCTGGTGCTCCTAGATTACAGATAGTCACATGTATGACTTAGGTCTTGGGGGGAGGAGGCGAAACGTCGCTGCATACCAGAGTATATACCAGAGATGTCACCTGGCCACTATAAATAATGTCTGTGAACTGTCTAAGCTTCACATGAAATTGGCCAGTATCAAATTAGAATGAAGAGTACCATTTTTTTGAAGTCTCATATGCTGCAGATGATCTCCACATACAAAGATGAGTAGGTATTTTTTTTAAATTTAAACTGGAAAACCACATTAAGGTAGCGTTAACTTTCAGAGATATAGTTAACACTAGTAATAGCCTACTTTTAAGTGACACAGAAGAACCTTATGTGTACACATATATACACCTCCCTGTATATGTTTAGTTGTCATACAGGTATACAGTATATATTACATTGAGTTTTACATTGATTTAGGGATAGGTGTTTTATTGTGTTAAATCAAGACGTTCCTTCCTCATGTATGTTAGTGTTTGTGTGTACTTAACTCTTGTGGCGCCATGGAGGGCATCTTTCAGTACGTACACAGCCTTCTGTCTGTCTGTCTCTTTGTCTCTGTGTCTATAGGATGGTTGAAGATGTCGTGTCTGTCTGTTCTCTCTTGTAAGTAACTTTAGTCTTTTCTGTTTTCCTAACTGGTCAATGTCTCCTTTGTTCCTGCTTTGCTCAGCATGGAGTTGCCATTCGCTTCTTTGCCTCGTCTTATTCCTGTTGTCTGTCCTGTCAATCCTGACTTGTGAACCTGCTTTCCACCTAACTCAAAACCCCTGCTGCTCATGAAACCATGCTTGTGACTATGTGGTGTGTGCAGTCTACGCATAGGTATTGTCAAGATGGATGAAGTACAGATGTACCTCATACTGGATAGGATATCTTGGGGAAAAAAATGCTTTGGAGCTTCATGTACATTATTGCAAACAGAATTGACCTGAATTAGTGGATTTTAAATCAAATTTTAGACTTTGATTTTTTTTAGCCAATTTTCACCAAGTAACAATATAAAATTTTGACATCTGCGTGAAGTGTTCAAAGCCTCAGACGTTTGATTCGGAGGTGGCCCAGTGGTAACATGAGCCACCTCTCAATGTTATGTTACGAAATATCCTCATCAGTTCTTTCATACTGATTCCCAGAAAGCTAAGTAATAAAGAGTATGGCTATATCTACACAGCACAGGTTTTTCATTAGATTTTTGCCAGTTTCAGTATTTAGAATCAAAAATCGGACTGTAACCAGTGCCCAGTAGATCACAATAGAAAGTCTGTATTGTAGTCTACACAGCACAGATTTTTAACTGAGCAATTCGAAACCGTCGGCTGTCCGGCGGAAGAGAGAACATGTCCTATCTTCTGCTAGAATCCTGTCGGATTCCCATAGCCTCAGTGTATGGGGCCACGGGAAATCACAAAAAATCGCAGTGCGGTGAAGTTAAAATACTGTTGGCTTTTCGATGGTTTTTTAACCTTGCTGTGTAGTCATAGCCTATGGCCGCACTTTTGGTTCTGGTAGGAACTCAAGTTAAAGGTTTATTTTCAGGAAGAAAACCCTTTTTCAGTTCATCTCTCCAAGGGAACCTGCAGCTAGCTACACATTTCCCCATGTATATCCCATCATGCCCTCTTTTATAGATTATATAAATACATGATGGGAGTTGTAGTTTCCCAACAGCTGGAGGGCCGCAGTTTGACACCAGTGGGTTAGACTATACAAATGATTGGCTAATCATTTAATACATGATTGCCTTCGCATGATGAGAGAAGCATAATGTCGATATGCCCTAAGAGAATAAATAGCCCATCTGTTATTCAGTGTTCTGGAAAGCTGAGGGAGCTGTGATGGGACCAGATATAACTAGGAGATAGCAGAATAGAAAGGTCTTGGACACATGCACATGGCTGTATCCTTTGGCAAATGACTTCAAAATACCACTCCCTTAGAATTATATAGGTCCATACTGTACCTCATTGGGTTTCGAACAGAGATACATGGTGGTTTTTCTTTGAAATTTCACCAAAAAGATAAGGTTGCGGCAAAGCACAAAACAAGCTGTTATACAGAAATATTGCTGAGGGCACAGAGCCTTGCTGTATGTATAAGTCCTCATAAGTGTTGTGTAGTGTGACATTTTTGACAGTTTTTATTTGCGTACTCTTTACACAGTTATGTACTGTTGTAGTTCTGTTTCTTTGTGTCTTGAGGTGACTTTATTTTATCCATTCTTGTGTTTCAGTGACACATTTAGGGTAAAGAAATCACCGAAGCGTTCTCCAGTCACTGAAAATGGCTCGGAGGTAGGTTTATGGGAAACCCTCTACAGTATAATATTTCTAGGCAGCACCCTTAGGTTGCAAGAATAAAATATACACATATATACACAGAGGGGCTCAAATAACAAATACACACTTCAATTGTGATCAATGCTATTTTTAAAAAATGAATTATTGTTGTAGATATGTAATATTGTGTTGTGACACTATTGCACTACTGGGGCCATCAGGAGAGTCATATTAAATAGCAGAGGCACGCCTGACTTTCTAGCAATGCAAGAAGTGGAAGTGGTCATAATAATGTGATTCGACTGTGTGTATGTATTTAAATGTATATGGGAAAATGGGCAAGTAGAAGGAACTGAATGACTTTCACAAGGGCCAAATTGTAATGGTTAGACGACTGGATCAAAAACATCTCAAAAACAGCAGGTCTTTTTTTTTTTTTTTTTTTTGTAAACATAATTTTTATTACATTTTACAATAACAAAAACATATAATAACTGTCCATTAGATGAGATACTACTCGACACACAAAGAAATAATATAAGGCATCATTACTACAGATAAGAAAAGTACTAAGCAATGAAAGTACAAAATAGCACTAATGACATACTTTGGTATCATAATAATAAGAATGAAGCAAAAGAAGTCTCCATCTTTACTAAAGAAAGAAAACAAAAAATAATTAAAAAGTAACCCCCCCCCCCCCCAAAAAAAAAACCCCTAAAAAAAAACAAAAACAACACAGAACAGTGGTACGCAGACGCATACTGGTCTGGTAGGGCAGAGAAAACGGGGTTCTACAGGCCTTCCAGGCTCCGATCGTGTCCCTCACAATGAGGCTATGTTTTGCCACCTTAGGAAGAGCAGAATATTTGGTATGAAGAAGGCCTGGAAGCGTCCATGGGTGAACCAGTGCCGCCTCAGTAGAGAGATTGGAATATCTGGAAGACTGTTTAACCCAATCCGATCCGTGACCCAGGAGACTGGCTAGATTATACAACCTCAGATCCGGCAAATTCAGCCCCCCCCCCCTATCCCTTGGGAAGATCAGTTTCGCAAGGGCTATCCGGGGGCGTTTTTTATTCCATAGGAAAGAAGTGAAAGCGGTATAAAGTTTGCGGACATCTTTATGTCTAAGCAATAAGGGGATTGTTTGTAACAAATATAGTATTTTTGGGAACGTCATCATCTTGAGAAGATGAGCCTTAGCAAGTAAGGGAGCGGAAGATGCATCCATCGTTCTAGTTCCTTATCAATTTTGAGGAACAGAGGGGGGTAATTAAGGTGATAAATGGACTCAGGGGACTTACCGATATTTATCCCCAGATACTTGATGGAGGCACCCGCCAGGGATATAGGTAAATTGCAAAGCAGATGTGAGGAGGGTGAATGAAAACAGCAGGTCTTATAGGGTGTTGCCAGTATTCACTGGTTTTATCTGCCAAAATTGGTCCAAGAAAGGACAACTAATGAACCACTAGGATTTTATGCCCTGCTACGCAACTAACATTGTTCAGGAATGGTTTAGTCAATATAGCAAAAAGTTTAAGATGTTTATTTGGCCTCCACATTCTGCAGTTTTTGATTCGATTGAGCGAAAATACAAGGGCATGGTGCCCCTACCTTGCAACGTACAGAATTTGCTTCTAATGCATTGGTGCCAGATGCTATAGAACAATCTTGTGAATTCAATGTCTCAGTAGGTTAGAACTGTTTTGATGGCACAAGGGGAACTATACAATACTAGGTTTCAATGTCATGGCTGTTCGATGTACAGTATACTATAGTGAAAACCCTGGCTGCATGAAGCTCTAGTCTTAAATGTGACTTTCCATTATTAATGGTAAAAAGTCACAAATATTACTATTCCATCACATATAGACAATTATGTGGAATGTTCTATGTGTAATAGTATGGTTATTACATAAATTGTGACTTTGCTTATTTTTAACATATGTAAATATTTGCATGATATTACAAATACTTCAAATACTTACAAAGTTTTTTTTTTCCAGGAGCTTACAATACTCTGCAAGTCCGACACTCCTCCTGTCATAGCTTCCGAAGAACATGCTACTGATGAGGAAAAGCTGGCCTGTTCGGTCAGTAGCCAGAAATGGACTTGCATGGCAGTGGACCTAGAACAAGAGAAACAGGACTACCCCCAGCCGTCTGACCTGACCAGCTTTGTTAGCGAGAACCAGTTCCACAGTTCTTCAGATGGTATGTTCTGGTGGATTCCCCTGTGCGTTCTCATTATCCCTTTCACTTACTTGATGGACACTATACATTAATAAAAGCCTGGCCTATTTATAGATTTGCTTGCCCTTGAACATGCTGTTCAGTAATCTGTGCTATCGATCAGCTTCAAGGCAATTATCCTCATATCCTGAGCACTGAATGCAGAACTCTCTATTTGCATTGTGTAAGGTTCTGATGTTGCTTGTTTCTCTAGTAGGTCTTCCAATTATCTGGAAGGAAGTAGAGGAGGTGGATAGGAACCCCTCTTATAACAGGACGGGCTGTGTTTCATATTTATTTCATACAGAGAAAGTTATAAGAGGGTTTAGTTTAGAAAATAATGTTTCATTAATAATGGGTCACGGTGGGTAAAAAAAAAGGATTACTCTCTTTTCCACCAGTAGCATTCCCAGGGTATCGGGGTGTGACGAGGTATGGGGAGTAGATGAGATTCAGAAACCATAGCTGCAGGGGATCATGCAGATGAGTACATTTTGTTTGTCTGTGCCCACACAGACCTCACGCGATTAAATCAATATTAAATCACAATTTTGCAAATTTTCTAAAATTCTGATCTTTTAGTCAATTCCGCTGACGAGTGTGGAGCAGTGCTTACTATGAGTGCAGAATTATATACACTATCAAATCTAGAATTGTTGCAAGATTCAAAGGTTAACGGCCACATTGCTAATGATCCTACATATTTAGATAAGTAGAAATTTCGATTCTTGCTATCCCATGGTGTCAAACTGGGTGTTGTGTCTAGGAAACATGCGTAGGATTTGATTGTGGAGCACCCAGTAATCTTCAGGTTTCATCCTCTCTCGAAGGTGCATAAGAACATCTTTCCTGCAACCAGTGGTGGCTGGCATTGGACCTTTGGGGACGAATTTGGGGGATTTGAAAGGACAGCTTTTACAACCGATTGTTAGAAATATTCCAGGTTTTTTACGTGATTCTAAACACCTGATTTCAGGGTTACACGATGTAAAGAAGCAGCAAAATTTCACATTGTTATTGTGTAATGTGGTAGGCTTATACCTCTCAATCCCACATCATTTGGCAGTGTCATTTTTGGCTACTAAGTTTAAGAAATGTATATATATCCTACATAAAAAATACTAAATCCAAAAATAAAATTGTATACTTTATTGTACAATACATAAAAACATACACATAAAATACATATGATGGATCTCTCAATTAATAGGCAACAAGTACCGAAATAATTAAATAATTTCTTGCATTTAGAAAAAATGCAGTGTATAATCATGCAGAGTGATATAGTATGGTATAAATAAGCTATAAGATATCATAAGTATAAAGTGCAAATGCAAAAACAGAGGTTCTTAACAATATAAGAGTATTATACAGTATGTTAAGGTGAATAGCAAGATCTATAGTCACATTATAACATGCCAATAATAGATCAAGTGTCGCCAGCCCCAAGACATGTTTTGGCACAATGCCTTCATCTGGGGGACGTGTTACAAAGGTGAGAGGTTAAAATTGAAAGGGGTTTTATCATTTGAAGCTTTCGTAGTCTTGAGCTGTTACTATCTGTTTCAGTTTCAAATACAGGAGCGAGTCTCTCTTCCCTGTATGCGTGCCTCTCCTCCCTGGAGGCGTGTCTCCCCTCACTGAAGACCTGTGACATCATCATTCTGTGTTAGCAGGGGAAGGGAGAGGATGTTAGGTTTGCAGATCTCCTGTTATGCTTCTCATAGCTGTAGAGCTGTCAGCTCCCTCTCAGGCTGCACAAGCTCCTTGTAACCAGAACCCCTCTGCATTGGTGTAAGCAGTCATACACACAGCCTGAACTGATGAACCAAGTGGAAGGGAATGCTCTCCACCCCCCACCCACACCCCTCTGTTATCAGGCAGTAGGCAGAGCAGACTGTATAAAGCTGTGTTAAATGGGGGAGCACAGGGTATAATGCTGAGAGTGAATCTAGCAGTTAGATACTCAGTAATTGTCCAGATCCTTTACATAGAGCTATCACTGGAGAGCCATCACGTAGAGAGAAGCTGAGACAGCCTTCCATTATACACACACAGCCATCTCAGGCAGCTCTTTTCTCACAGCTCAGAGGGGAGTAAGCACAGAGTGTGCAGGCAGCCAATCACAGAGCAGAAGGCGTTTCCCGTCCAGGGGCTTGTCCCAACAGGCTGAATGACATATCAGTCAACCAATCACAGAAAAGGGGGCGTGTCCCGTCCAGCTGCTGCAGAAATAGCTATAGATGCCCAGTTTAGCTCATATCTACTATACTGAGTGACTTAGGTAATGCAAACCAATTACAAAAGTGCTTATTTTTACCGTCCCCATCATTAGAGATATGATCTTTGTAGTGAGAAAACCCCTTTAAGAATCCACCAACGAGAATAATGATCATGCTAATATGTTATGAAAAATACCTGTAAATAATGGCCTCAAGCTAATGAAGCCCACAATGGGCAGAACACGGGAGGCAAAGTCTCAGCACGACAGTCACATGAAAAGGTTACATGAATTTTATCGTGATTACACTGAAGTAAGAGATGATGTGCTGGAAGATCAGACGTTAAAGATTGAGCGTCCTGGGAACTGAAGTCCAAAGTTTGCGGATCACCACAGGCATATATTTTTAGTAAAAATATTGTAACAGGGGTACTTATAACCAAAAATTGCAATAAAATGGGACTTGTAAGGTTTAACATACTACATATCATAATGTGAAAATAGTAATGGTCAGGTATGTGAAGATGCAATAATAAGAAATCTTTTATATAAAAAAGGATTATGATGTCAAGGATAATACAAGTACAAATATATATGTGTACATCATATATATTAAAGAAATAGAGTAGTATACTAGTTGTCATGGGTGTAGCTTTTTTGTTATCATAATTATTTTTTATTTGATAGTAATTTTTTTACCTAAAGATGTTCGGCCTCAGTGGGTGCCAAATGTTTACCTTCTTGGCAAACATTTATATGGCTGTATGGGAGGAGATTTTTTTGTTTGAGGATTCCAGTCTCCTTTCTCTCCATATCAGATGGTATGGCCGTTATGTAAACAACCTCCTTATGATATAAGGAGGATGGAAACAGGAGGTGGCACAAACTGTACAGTATATTAAGGGGCCGTTTACACGGCACAGGACAAATACCAGTCGGTTTATCCAACCGTTATTTGAACAGTTTTCATGCTGTGCACACGGCCGCAGGGGGAAGGCCTTTCTATATCATGTCAGTTTAAAACTGACATAATATAGTCTTCCAATAAACGTAGTTGGGTCAGCACTGAAGTCCTATAAAAATTTCCATAGGGAGGTAATGCACCAGACCGTCCTAAGCGAGATGGCCCCAAACTCGCTATATCATATCCAGAAAAAAGTATATAGCACAGACGTGAGCATAAAAATCCTCCTTTATTGGAATCCAAAGTACAAAAAGTGCAACGTTTCGGCTCCAAAAACAGTGAGCCTTTTTCAAGCATGATATAGTCTTGTCTCCACATGGTCTATGTTTCCTATGTATCCTGATGGGTTATTTTTGCATCAAGTAACTTAGGAGAGATACATAAAAGTGGGTTAGCTGTTCCTTTGTTTAGCACAATGAATAAGGAAGTTTTCCACTGAAACGTGTTATCGAACTTGTCTCATGTAATATGCCATAAGTTTTTAAACTTTATCTTATTAAGAATATACAGGTTTTTTAACAACAAGTTTTCCATGAAGTGGCTACTGGATCAAATCATTTGTATTGGTACTACTGAGAGCTACTGTATTTTCTATAATGCCACCAAATCTTGCACTTGTCACCCTTCCCTCTACTCAATAAAAAAGGAATAGTTTACTTTTAACAAATAATAGCATTGAAAACAATGGATCTGAAAATGGCAGATGTCTTCCCAATTATGAGACATATGACTGGATATGGCCCCCAAATACCCTCTTATATTAGTAACTTTTTCACCTCTATGCTAGAAGTAATAGTTGAATTATGATATATTGATATTTTTTAATAAAAGTTTTACCTTTCAACGGTACTAATATAGTGGAAATATATAAAGTGATTTAATTGAAAACATAAAGCAAATCCCTGGCTTCCTGCGGTTCATTTGGCTCAATATATGGGCAAGAGTTATGTAATAATCTTGAAATCTATCATCGTTCTATCCTTGCTGTAATGAGAATCGGCTGTCAGTGCATTGATGTCCTGGTGAGAATGGGCCTGAGCTTACATACAGTAGTCTATCTGAGCAATGGAGTCAGAGAGAAATGTAAAAGGTTTTTATTGATGGAGGTCATGATGTTGAAAATCCCACAGATTTGCTGAGTGATGTGACTGTTTTGGCTCCGATCGGTGCTGTCAGCAAACATGACTCATATTGTGAAACGTTGATATGAAATACATTAAATATATACTGTAGTTAAGAACTGTGAAAGCGTGTGGGTAGATCCTTTACTTGTAGACTACATGGAAAGCACATTCTGTTTGTCTTACAGTTGATATTAACATATTCTTTGTTTCATATCTTTTTCAGATTTAGATTATGGAAGCTCATACAGCATAGAATACATGGAGAAGACTGGAAAATGCTCTCCGGTAAGCCCTATTCTGATGGTGTATTGGGTATAGTATTTAATGGGGATATATTTTCTAAAAATGACCTCTTGTTCAAATGGTGTTTTTATGTTAAACATATCTTTCAGAATTTTTTGGTATTTATTTGACATGTCACTATCTATATTTAAAACAAAATCCTTTAACTTTTGGCCACTAAGCCTAACAATAGGCGGATGCATCCTGTTCTGTAGAGATCACTTTTCAGCATTCTTCTCTATATCATCATAAACAGGGATACGATGAATTGTTACGCTGATGGTTAGATAACACAGGATTCATGATTCACTATAGGAGATAGTCACAGTTCACCCTCCCAACTCTCTGCTCAGTGACATTATCCCAGGTCACAAAGCATGCCTAGAAAATCCTCCCATAGAAGTCAATGAGTCAGCTCCTGTTCACAGTCTCATTTGTTCATGAACTGCAAAAAATCATTTCATTTTTCTAAATGCTGTTAGAAGCAGCTCAGGCAAGATGGCTGCCTCCATAAACATATACCGATAAAATCTGTAATAAGGACATAAAAACCAAATATGAAGATAAAAATATGTATCATTACCTGGTTTTAATTAGTAAAAAAAATAAATATTGGTGACACACTCCCTTCAAAGAGGTTTAATGTTATTATAAAAAAGACTCTGCTGTTTGGGAGGGCTCAAAAATAGAAAAAAAAATCAACTTCACTCACCTGGGAGGCCGCTTTCTTCCATCACCACCAATGCTCCCAATGTCCTCCTCCTGCGGATGACATAATATTCATCAGTCACATGACACTGCAGCCAGTTACTGGCCTCAGCAGTTTCTGCCTTTATGAATGGCATGTGACCATTCAGGAAAGTGATTGGCCACAGTGTCACGTGACCGATGAACGTGACATCATCGTCTGGGAGCAGTGGTGGCACTGGAACGCAGTGGGTTCTACAGGTGAGGAAATCTTTGTTTTATTTTTAATACCTCCCTACCACCAAAGCCTTTTTTTCAATATAATAGACAACCCTTCCAACCACTATCAATTCTGGGAGAGTCAGAGGTCCATTTTTTGTATAGTAAAATAAACTAGAGCTATTAAAACTTAACTATGGCCTCAAAAACTAGTGACCAGTATTTTACCGCCTTTTGTGTGCGGATTTTCAGATTTCGGCTGGCCCATTAACATTGAACAGTACTATACTCCACTTTTGGTGGAGTATAGTACAAATAGTATAGTATAGTATAGTATAGTACAAATAAGTGAAATATGATGAATTATAGAACATGTTCTAAGTTTTTTGAACGGATTTCCGATTTGACATCCAACCTCAGAAAATCCAAGCCATTTAGACTACAGCTTGAATTTTCTATTGAGTACTATCGGTATAATTTCCAGTCAGATTTTTGCAGATTCTAAATACTGAATCCACTTAAAAATCCGACAGTAAACCAGTGCCGTGTAGACGAAGCCTAAGGCTAGGTCTACACAGCATAGGACAAAAAACTCGTCGAAAACCAAAACCTGAGTATTGTCAGTTTTTTGTCCAAAGCAGCTGGGTTTCCAAAGAGTCTTTTGGGTAGTTTTTGGTTTTTTGTTGAGGTTTTTGGTCTGATTTTTGGACAGTTTTAGGGCGGTTTTTAATGTATGCAAAATTCATATACATTTGAAACCAAAAGTTTACATACACTATATAAAAAGACACATATGAATATTTTTTTTTTATTATCTGACATGAAATCAGAATTAACCTTACCCGTTTTAGGTCAATTAGGAACCAAAATTATTTATATTTGCCAAATTCCAGAATAATGAGAGAGAGAGAATTTTTAAAGCATTTTATTACTTTCTGCTAAGTCAAAAGTTTACATTTATTTCATTAGTATTTGGTAGCATTGCCCTTAAACTGTATGACTTCGGTCAAACGTTTTGGATATTCTTCCACAAGCTTCTCACAATAGTTGGTAGGAATTTTGGCCCATTTGTCCTGACACCAGTTTCTCCTGCAGCAAAACAACCCCAAAACATGATGCTGCCATCCCGGTGTTTCACAGTTGGGATGGTGTTCTTATGCTTCCAAGCTTCTCCCTTTTTTCCTCCAATCGTAACGATGGTCATTATGGCCAAACAGTTCAATTTTAGTTTCGTCAAACCACAGGACATGTCTCCAAAAATGTAGGTCTTTGTTCCTGTGTGCATTTGCAAACATTAATCTGTCTGTTATATGTTTCTTTTGGAGTAATGGTTTCTTCCTGGCTGAGTGGCCTTTCAGTCCATGTTGATTAAGTACTCATTTCACTGTGGATTTTGACACAATCTTACCAGCTTCTGCCAGCATCTTCACAAGGTCTTTTGCTTTTATTCTTGGTGTGATATACACCTGTCGGACCAAAGCGCGTTCATCTCTGAGACACAGAACCTGTCTCCTTCCTGAGCAGTATGTTGGCTGGACATTCCCATCTTGTTTGTATTTCTGTATAATTGTTTGTACAGAGGAACGAGACACCTGCAGGTATCTGGAAATTGCACCCAAGGATGATCCAGACTTGTGCCAGTCCACAATTCTGTTCCTGATATCTTGGCAGATTTATTTAGACTTTCCCATGATGTTACACACAGAAGCAGTGTGTTTCTGGTGTGCGTTAAAAAATACATCCACAGGTGTGTCTCTAATTAACTCAGATGTTGCCAATAAACCAATCAGAAGCTTCCAAAGACATGACATCATCATATGGGCTGTCCCAAATTGTTTAAAGGCATAGTAATCCTAGTGAATGCAAACTTTTGATTTTGCAGAAAATAATAAAAATGCCTTAAACAATTCTCTCTCTTATTATTCTGGTATTTGGCAAATATAAATAATTTTGGTTCCTAATTGACCTAAAACAGGTAAGGTTTATTCTGATTTCATGTCAGATAGTGAGAAAAACCTGCATATGTGTCTTTTTATATAGTGTATGTAAACTTCTGGTTTCAACTGTACCTTGTTTAACACCTGGGCGGTTTTTCAGCAGAACCTTCCAAAAACCGCGCTAAAAACCACCGAAAAAGCGTCTGGTGGTTTACATAGACTTCAATAGTAAATTTTCCTTTGGACTCCATCAGATTTTACAACATATTCCTAACAATGCCGGCGCCCAAAAACGAGCAGAAAAAAAGTGACCTGTGTAGAGTACAAGTCGTTTTTTGTATTAAAGTCTATGTGGACATTTTACCGTCGGATTTTGAGCGGTTTCAAAGTGCTAAAACCGCCGAAGATCCGACGAGAACCCTCGGTTGTGTAGACATAGCCTTAGTGTGTGAGCTAAGTCACCAGTATTAGCATAGTGTTAAAGGAGTTGCTATCTGCTTCCTTTCTTCTCTTCCCATAAACTATACGTAGTGAAAAAGACAATAGAATGAGCTACTCAGAAGTTTCTCACCTCTTGAATACTCATTGTAGAAGAATCAAGCTTGAACCACACGTCCTTGAACAGACTAGACAAAAAACAGGAACCTGCTCGTCTACACCGTAAACCTGTCATCCCACTCTATAAATGATATCCCTTAAGCAGAACTGTTTTGAAGTTCCTATATTCTTGACCTTACTATGTGTTGACTCGTGTATAATTAAAACATAACAGTCACCCCGACTGAGTGGTTTTGAAGAAGGATGATGTTCTGGGTGTGGACTGTAGTGTGCCTCTTACAAAGCTTGGCTCGGTCTCACCTTGCTGCTGTAACATTTCCCTAGATCCGTGACATGCCTCAGACGCAGTCCATGTACCTCGTGTTTGAGGCATCCCAGGATAGCCCAGGAAAAACACCAGCCAAGTTTTCCGACTCTTGCTCACCAGGAACAGAGTAAGTATTGCAATCATGCTATAAACGATCTGGCAGGTTCTGGAGTGCGGATATTTGTCTTGCAAATAAGTGACCAAATGTTGTGCTAGAGAGGATGGGTTTAGCTAACAGTAGAATCAGTCAGACGTTTGTTCTGCTTATTTACATATGGTCTTTGGTTTCCTCTTAGCTCCACCTTTGACGAAATGGATCCTAACTTGTGTTCAGGGCAGTTGCCCAACTCAAGATCTCCACCTATTATGCAGGACAATGTACGCCAACCTATAGAGAGATCGCGACAAAGAGAAGACGAGCCAGAAGTGCTTGGAAGTGGCAAAATGGAGCTGGTAAGAACACAATACATAATACTAGCAAAAACTATGTAATAGTGGGAGATAACCAAAAACTTAGAAGCAGGTATCTAGGTATTAAAGGGGTCGTCTCACTACATCGATTAATCTTACCTCAGTCCTGTGTTCTCAGTTTCATTTTTTAATTCAGGGACCTGTTTACTGGCTTTACTGGCTACTACTGGTCTGCAGTGATGAGCTGCTGAGGAAACCAGTTCTGGCAGTCTATCAGGAGAGATTGAATAGGTCTGTAGCTATAGCAACCTAAGGAGCTGATGCAGCCCATACAAGAGGGGATATATAGGAATAGGTAGGACTCTGTTAATGCACACATATTGCAAAGTGGCTTGTTTTTGCAAGATCTTTAACATAAAAAGCAATCCTTGTAGTGAGACAACCCATTTAAGGATTAAAATAGACTGTTGAGACAATCTTTGTGGCCACGCTGTGAAAATGGTGGCCCTGTGCAAAGAAGAAACCCATATAAGGTTTGAACCATAATCCACAGGCACATCGGCATCTGATAGTCTTGAGGTTCCTACAACCCATTTACGCTACAAGTTATAGAAAGTGGGAGACAGACCTGTTCTTTACCCTCTGCATGAGAGTGATATTGAACCAGAGAAGGTTTAGGTTTAGGACGGCATCTTATCTCTCCTGGGTGCACCTAGTAGATATTTATTATTCGTTCCATCCGATTGGTGAAATAAAGATGCTTACACTTGGTTCTTATTTCTTTTTCCTGAAATGCATTTATTAAGCCTTACCGAGATCTAAAAGTCCTGTGCGCTTCATGAACACTTCACTAGCCTTTGATGTGTACATGATAACTATTCTCTTGGGCTTGTGGTTACTTACTCAACACACTAAGGTTAGAAGACTGTGTTCAGTAATTGTTTTTTGGCTTTGTATTCAGTTTATAGCTAAAAATAAACTTGTTTCCTTATAAGAACAAGAGAAATGATACTAGAAATTCACAGCTAAAACATTATTCATGACTTGGGAACAATGGACATATGATAGCCTATGGGCCTCTCCAGGAGAATTTTGACTTTCTATTTTATGTGTGACTGGTAAAGAAAACATAATTTTTTGCTTTGGACCTATCCTGTCTCTTAATGTATCTGTGATTCCATACAATGGTATATGGTGTATGAATTAAAGGAGTGTTCTGCATTGCTTCTATGGGTCAATACAGAGGCTTTTCGAGATAATCTTTGGCTCCACAATATGGACCTATATAGACAAACCCTCTGCCATATGTAATTTATAATACTTCTGTTTTTCTATGTTGGAGGGGTCTTTGGACCTTCTCAGGCACTATGCTCTGGGTCTATATACCACATGTGCATCCCCTATAGCTTCACTCCTCTACTGTAAACCAGTGTTCTCACGAGTTGTATTACTTGATGGCAGGGCTCTCCTGAGGACGACTATGTGGCATCTGAGGCCTTAATATCACGGATTTCCCACCACACTGCACTCTGTGACCAACTTAGCTACCTGGAACCAGATTTAGCCGAGAAGAACCCACAGGCCTTTGCACAGAAACTACAGGTTTGTTTGATAAAATTTAAATCCATTGCACTCTTTTTTTGCTATGTCTGCCCGACATTTCCCATCATGCTCAGTGCTGTAGTGGCTACCAGAGCATTGTGGGAAATGTAGTGCAATTGTCTTTATTATGTTGGTATTGTTTTGCATAATCCTTTTCTCCCTCTGCTGCCCTACTCTGTTTAACCTGTTTCCTTTCATATGTCTCTGTCCTTTTACCCTCTGCTGTACATCCTCGTATCGCTCCTGTTCATTTCTGGCAAAAGATGATTATTCAATGCATTTCTCTCTGGCTTGTCCCTTTTCTGGAGTAGGAGGAGTTAGAGTTTGCAGCCATGCGAATTGAGGCTTTGACGTTAGCCAGGCATATTTCCCAGTCCTCCCAGGGTACAGAGGTATCTGGGGTGCGTGTGTAGTGAATCAAACTCTGCATCCATGTGCTAGTGTGTGTCCACTGATCTCCTACACTTGTCTCTCTGCCCAGTCTTCACTTTCCTCCTCACTACTAACCTTAAGATGTAGTTGAATACTGTTTATTAGCTGTTGAAGGGTTATTTCTATCTCCAATTTCTGCATGTGAGGCTGTCCCCATCGTGTTCTATAGAAGTTCTGAATACAGCCGAGTGAGTGTACTCAGCTAAATTAGGAACTCTTATTGAAATGAATGGAAAGTGTCGCGCATGCGCCACCACCTCTTCATTCTGCACACCGATCAAACATGGGAATACCCCCATAAAGAGGTTTTATGTAAATAAACCTCATCATTACAACTTTCTCATTTGTTTTAGTACATGCAACTTTTTAAAGTACTCTGTTTCAAATCCTCAATACTTTTAAGATCTCAATAAAAAAGAGATTTTTTTTTATTTACATCTATGGAGGTTTAAGGTTTCTTCTCATTGCTTAGCACACGTGGCAGACTCAAGGCCCATGGGTCAAATCCGACTCACCATGTTGTTTTATATGGCCCATGAGAGCACAATGAGCAGTGATAGACAAGTACCTGCTCTCTACTTTCCCTGGAGGACACTTGACAATGATAGTGCCATCAGCACAGGGAGTAGGCGCCATCTTGTATTGAGAGTTTTGGCACGCCTATCCACACTGCTCTATTTAGCAACTCACAGATGGTAGCAGAGCTCTGACAGCCCCACCCAGGTACCATAGCAAGCCTACAAGGACCTATAAAGGCATTTTGAGGGCAGCTATGATACTAATGTGATCCTCTGTGAAAATTCGTTTGACACCCCTGGCTTAGGGGTTGCAATAGTTGGATCCAGTCTAGTCAATCCCCTGTAAGGTAAAGAGGTGGCCTTATAAAGACAACCCATGTCTATATGCATTTCATAAGGGAAGGTCCCTGACCAGAGAACCCTCTCTATAAGTCAGAGAGGACTGTTTCTCTATAGGAGCAGCTTCTGCTTTGGTGGACTCATCCATGAATGACATAACTGAATCAGGAGGAAGGCTTTTCTGCTTAATAAATTGTATAGGTTTAAAATATTTGTTAAAAATTAAGTATACTAGAAAGCTGCAAAACCTTTCATGATAGTGATTAAAATGTATTCACTTAGAGACAGAAAATCCCTGTTACACAGCTTGGTGTAAGAACAAATTATGTTGGTCTGAAAGAAGCCAGTATATTTTATGTGATATTTTCTCTGGAGTCTAACATTTTAAAGGGGTTGTCCACTTTGGCCAATCTCTTTTGTTTGAAGAGTCCACCTGCAAACTCAGGGTTTTCTACTACAAGAAAATCCACCAAGTAGCTATAGGAAGTGTTCAGTTTTCCTACAGCACCACCCCATAGCTTTCACTGAAGTCACCCTTCTTGTCCATGCTTTACACTTGGTGGGTCTTCCAGACCAAGAGACAGTCAGTCCTTGCATCTGTACATAAAGATCCTTAACGGGATTAAAGTATATTTAAGAGACATGTTTGGTGCTATTTTGTCCTCCACACACAGATAACATGAGAAGAAATAGAAGTTGCCATATTTAATCTATAGGTTTGAACCCTTAACCTCCAGCTAGAGAGCAAGAACGTTCTATGACCACAGTAACGTGTAGTTTTATGGTAACAATAAAAAATCACAGCAAATATAGTGTGGTTTGTTTTTTAAATATAGGAAAAAGCAGAAGGTTCTTAAAGGGGTTTCCCACCTTGCACTTTGTGAGGGAATATCAATAGGATAGGACCCACATCTATCTTGAGAACGGGCCCCCAAAATTCTCGGTTCATAATGGAGAGCCAGTTGTGCTTGCACACGTCTCTCCATTGTGTTCTATGTTAGTTCTAGGTACAGGCAAGCGGTGTGTTCAGCTGTAGATGGAACTCCCATAGAACAGAATAGAGTCGTGTGCAACCCCGAGACTCTTGGGGGCCTGTTCCCAAGATAGGTGTGGGTCCCATAGTTAGGACCAACACCTATCACACTTCGATGGCATATCCTTTTCATATGCCATCAAAGTGCATGGTGGGAACACCCCTTTAAAGCACCTCATAAACCTCCATTCATTAATATTTATGCCTGTTTTTTTCATGTCCTGCATAAAAAACTGCAACAACAAAGTGTGTTTCTTCCCATCAGAGGGAATTAAAAAAGGGAGACCTTTCTTCCCTCTGCTGGAATCTCTTCCCCTGTTTAGGTGCAAAACATATAGCAGAGAACGTGGAGCACATGCTGAGGCCATGTGAAGGAGGCACACAGAGTCCCTGGAGCTCTATGCTATGGATCTATAGGCACTCTTTGTGTTACCATATGTGCCCAATATGACAGTATATTACAGAGATATTTTTCAGTTAAATCATGGACAGCAAATATGAGATCCTCACTTTTTTTAGTACTATTACTTTACTAAACCCACATCTGTTACTCGTAGACAACTACACCATATTTGGAAGAAGCACCAGGGAATGTTCCTGTGCACCACTGCCTGACCTGTGTTTTTTCGTTATGTTCTGTGCATGATCATTGCAGTCTGGGGCATGTGACTTTAAGGGCTACTAACCAAGTATAGCTGTGAATTGTATGTGCCCATAGAGAATCACCCTCAATGCAAGTGGAATCTTATTGTATTAAGTCTCTTCCGGATAATTTAGCACCAGATATATTCAGATTTTTTGATGGATGAGATGGCAGGTGGCTGCCTTACCAGGCTAAAGGTAAAACTCCAAGCCATTCAACCTATCAGAGATTTGATATGTATCCTGTGGATATACAATAAGGGCGATATGTATGTATTTTGGTGCCCAGGCGTCAATTGTATTGCGCACATGTGTATTGTAGAATGCGCCTGACTCTATGAACCTGTTCAACTGCGAGTCATCGATTTAGCGCTTTTCCAAACTGAATGAATGACCCCAAGTTTTATCATATTTCTTGGTCCTACAACCCCCCATACCCTTGATTATTATGACCACCTTTCTCTACACCTGCTCTAGATTAGCTTTCTTTTGTATACACAGTTGTCCAAAATGATACTTGATATTTAAAGGGCTTTTGCCACAATCTAATGTTGACGTGGGATCCTCCAAAATAGGTATTTAATCACTTTTCTAAATGTATGTGATTAAAAAAGTGAAGCCTTTGAGACCTACAGCCTGACTTAGATGCCCTTAGTATCCTGACTGTTTACATTAGCTAAGACCAGGACCTGATCTGGCAAGCTCCTGGCCGTGCTTGAGTTGTTGTCACTTCTTATCTGATGGCAGGACACATGAACGAGCAATGAAGGGAGGGGGAGAAAAAAGTAGTGTTACTGGGAATCAGCACTTACTTTGTTTCTGTGTCGGAGCCTGTGTCTGCTGTGTAGAGAATCCACTGGTTATAATGTAATTATCTAAGTAAACATGCAGACAATCCCTTCTCAGTCCTACTGCCCCCCCCCCTCCCCTGTCTGTAGTCAGTGAACACTGCCTGCTCGGTGCTTATCTTTACTCCTGAGCAGATAAGAGGGAGAAAACAAAACCCGTATAGCTTGTGCACAATACAGTTATCCTCTGTGGTTTAGCCAAACATGTTTGCTCTACTACAGAGACTGAATATCATCCTCGGGAGTGTGCATGGGAGGTGGTGCGATGACATAATAGAGGAGGTACTTGTTTTTTTTAAACACAGAAACACAACACCCCTTTTTTCAAGGCTCAAGAGGGGAGTATCAGCCTGTTAGGTGATGAAATCACTTGTTGGCAAAACCCCTTTAAGGTGCTTTCCTATGTTCAGGTTTTTAGATGCAGCTTTTGAATTTGAAAGCCAAGAATGAATTAAGAAAAGAGGGGGCTACTCATCCTGTATTTGTGTCCTTCATGTATATGTTCTAGGCTTTGGCTTTTGATGCACATAATTTTATTTTCCTTGACAGGAACTACCTGGCACTGGTTCCTAAAGTTAAAGCTATTGCCTGCCAATATTCTGTAGTTTTTCCTTGGAATATTTGTTTTCTTAGCACACAATTATCCATATTAAATTTAAAATTCCACTTCTCTATCCAAGCCTTGAGAGCATAGTATCATAAACCCAGCACTGACCCCTGTAATATCCCACTGGTGATGGCGATCCAATATGAGTATTTTCCATTATTAACCACACCGTTTTCTATTCTTAAACCCAAGGTTGGACATAGCATGTGTGCAGTTAGAGAGGCCCATTGTTTAAGCAACTTTCATCCTCTTTTAGTATATAGACTGCATGGACGGAATGGAGTTAATGCGTTTCATAGGCCACAGTTACTGAATGATAGGTAGAGAAATATAAAAGGTGACCTGTGACCATCACCTATGGTCTGTGATAAGCTATTGGAGACCTTGGGCCCATATAGTATTCCCACACAGGGCTTCTCAGTCCACCTTTGTGTTAAGCCAGTTATTGTATGTTGTGGTTTTCTACACTTAAGCCGTGTTCACACGGCTTATTTGGGCGCGGATTGGCGCCGTACTGCGCGCCGGATTTGCGCTGCAGTACGGCGCCAGTCCGTCGCAGTAATTACGGTAATCCACAGTTCTCATTGAGAAAGTGACATGCACATTAGGCCATGTTCACACGGCTTAAAATGGGCTGTATTTCGGTCCGTAATTACGCACCGAAGTGCGCAAATTACGGGCTGAAAATGGCCCATTCATTACGGTAATCCACAGTTCTCATAGAGAACTATGGATTACGTCTCCTCTCCCTGCTCGGCGAATCCGCCGGGCGGGGAGATAATTGACATGTGAATTACCAGCGGCGTATACGCGCCGCTAGCAATGATTGTCTATGGGCCGGCGAGGTGCCGGCCCCCCGCTCCCTCCCCCGCTCCGCCCCCCGCCACAAGACGTAACTGCGGGGCGTAATTACGTCCCGCAGTTAAGCCGTGTGAACCTAGCCTTATCCAGGCGCAATACGCGCCGTGGATAATGCAATTCTATGCGGCCGGCGAGTGGCTCCCCTGCCGCGCTCCGGCCCCGCCCCCGTCCCGCCCCTTATTCAAGCCGGAATTGCGAGCGCAATCCAGCTCGCAATTACGGCTTGAATAAGCCGTCTGAACATGGCCTTAGTCATCTTATGACATGTGGGCTCAGCAGACTCAGAAAACTACCAATTACCATGCCCATGGCGGCATGTAAACACATAGCTGTTCTAAAAATGCCATTAAAATCACGTACACATCAGAAAATAACAAAACAAGGAAGTGAACTTTACAGCTTTAATCATAGGACATGTCACTTGTTACCCAGAGCTCCAGGCCATAAGGTGTATCCGCTCAGTGTCTTCTAGACTTTCATATTGCGGTAGCCAAAAGTTAAGAAAACTCCTACTTAAGGCGGCTATTCTGCCTATCTACTTATATTCTCTAACCTTTAATACATGCAGCCAATGCAGTAATAACAAAGTTGAGGATCCTTCTAATGCGTTTTGTTGCTTACTTTTTTTTTGCAGTAGTTTTCAAAGAATCACTGCATTATTAGCTGCAATGTAAGCCAGGCACTGTTTGATTTAAGGGTCTGTTCACACGGCTTATTTTGCCGCATATTTGTTCACCACAATTACGGTAATTCATAGCTCTCATAGAGAGCTATGAATTACGCGTCATCTCCCCGGGCATACAATATGATCGTATTGTATGCCCAGGAAGAGAATTGACATGTCAATTGTTCGCACCGCTGATAATGCATGTGAATGGGGCCGGCAGTGGGCCGTCTCCTCCTCCCCTCCGTGCGCGCTGATCGCCGTGTGCTTCCAAAAGACCCGGCGTATTGCACGTGTGTACTGTACATGCCACAATAAGCTGTGTGGACATACCCTTATATTCATGACCTGCTGCTCCCCTGCCTTCCTGACAACATTTACAGCTTTTTCCCTATATTGTGCACAGTCAGTAGTGGGTGGGTAGAGGGAGAAGAGGGCCATGAATTTAGAGGACTACAGAGTGGCACACATCCTGGGACGACAGGTTGGCAGAAGTATGCAACCGCCTAAGGCGCTACCTCATGTCTATCGGGAAGGGGGCTGTAGGATATATGAATTGGGTTCAGGAGATAACTCAGATGCCAGCTACTTGAATGGTAACTAGGCAGCTATTCAGTAGGGGTGTGCCCCATTCCTCATCATCAGCACAATAGCAGGGTGCCGACTGGCAGTCATGCAGCCAGGAGCCTATAAAAGGCCCACAGGGCTGCCATTTTACTGATACTATGATACCTTGTGTATAAGGAGAGTTGTAATAAGTGATCACACCCCAAATGGTCTTTTTTTGTAAGAAAAAAGAGTTTAACAAATTTAAAGTTCAAAACAAACCTTTTTCCCATTTTAGAAATTAAAAAACTAAACAATGGAAAACAAACATGACTGATATCCGTGCATGTGTAAAAGTTCGATCTATTAATATATAATCTTATTTACTTCTCAACACCAACAAAAAAATACCGAGCTCCAAAATCGCTTTTTTTGGGTCACTTTACCTCACCAAATATTGGAATGAAAAGTGATCAAAAAGTCACACGTATCCTAAAATGGTGCCAATGAAAACCACATTCCAGTCCACAAAAAAGCAAGACCTCATACACATTCATAGACATAAAAATAAAAAAGTGATTGGTCTCTGAAAATGACAACGCAAAGCAAATATAACAAAAATGTAAAAAATCATAGGAATCGTATTGACCCACAGAATAATGTTATTTATACCGCACATCCAAAAAAAGATGGCACAGTTGTGTTTTTTCTTTCTAACTCGGGAGGGCACAGATGCAGTCACTGTTATTCAAGTTAGGACCAAAATATGATTAAAATTATTAAAAATATGTTTGAAGTCATAAATGAAAAAATTTCATTTTTATTAAAATCGATATTCCTGGAAAGCTATTTGTTTAGAATTTTTGTCAGTATTTTTCTTTTTCTTTCGGAAGTCCTATTCAATTAAAAATTATATATAAAATCTTTTCCTTTTCAAGTTGTAATAGATAAACTCCTGAATGGCAGCGCAGACTAAGCTCAATTTACTGTTGGTGCTGCTTATATGCATGTAGTCTTATTACAAATAGTTGGTTATGATGTAGTAGGTCTTTTGTTCTCTGGACACGACTAGATAAAGATTAGAATAGACTGACAGGGGAATGATACAAGCAGCACAGGAAAGGATAATGGGTTAATCTTTTTCTGAAATGAGGTGGTTTACAGTCTTCCGCACACTTATCAGGTCTTACTGATAACACTTACACCTTTCAGGCCATAATCAGCCTGGAGGAAAGCTGTTAAACAGTCTACATTGCCATACTACCAGAAATGACAGCAATTAGAGAGAAAATACAGGATCATGTACATAGGGGAACTTTAAAAAATTCTATAAAGAAACAGACACTCAATTAAAAAATCAACAACTATATAATAGTCGCAATGCGCTTGTCAATATGTGGAAAAAAATGATGGTAGTCTCCTTTTAAAACACCTTTCTTACATTTAGGGCAACATGTCCCAGGCACATTATATGCCAGGCATACCAATATTGAACTCCTCTTCAGATCTTCTATATCTTTTTTTTACAAAAATACCGAGTTGTCTTTTGATCTTGTAGATCTAGGTTTTGCATTCATGACTCCATCCTATTATGGGGATTAACAAAATAAAGTTTTTGGAATATAATAAACCTCTTTGGAGTTTAGCTGTTTGGGAATGCTTTGTATCTGTTCTCATAGGGGTTCAGTTGTACAGACTTAAAGGGAATCTGTCACCAATATATTTTTTTGTTGCTAATTTAAAGGAGATACTGATACATGCTGTATTCTTTTCTTCTTAGCTGTTTCTATTTTCTGATTGTAGTTTTTTATTTAGTTATTTCTGTTTTCTGTATATGATTATAGGGGGAAGCCATCTTGTCTGAGCTGCTTTTAACAAAATTTAGGAGGAGGAACTGATCTAGTTATTCTATAAGAGAGTTCTCTAGACCAGTGATTTTCAACCTTTTTTGAGCCGCGGCACACTTTTTACACTTAAAAAATCCCGGGGCACACCACCAACCAAAATGGCACAAAATGACACTAAAACAGTACATATTATACATATAGTTAATAATATCGATTCTAGCCAGAGATGCCCACCCCTGTAGCCAATGTGCCTCCATTGTAGCCAGTGATGCCCCCCCTGTAGCCAGTGATCCCCCCCTTGTAGCCAGTGATGCCCCCCTTGTAGCCAGTGATGCCCCCCTTGTAGCCCGTGATGCCCCCTTGTAGCCAGTGATGCCCCCTTGTAGCCAGTGTGCCCCCTTGTAGCCAGTGATGCCCCTTTGTAGCCAGTGATGCCCCCCTTGTAGCCAGTGATGCCCCCCATTGTAGCCAGTGATGCCCCCTTGTAGCCAGTGATGCCCCCCTGTAGCCAGTGATGCCCTCATTGTAGCCAGTGTGCCCCCTTGTAGCCAGTGTGCCGCCTTGTAGCCAGTGTGCCCCCCTTGTAGCCAGTGTGCCCCCCTTGTAGCCAGTGTGTCCCCCTTGTAGCCAGTGTGCCCCCCTTGTAGCCAGTGTGCCCCCTTGTAGCCAGTGTGCCCCCCTTGTAGCCAGTGTGCCCCCCTTGTAGCCAGTGATGCCCCCCTTGTAGCCAGTGTGCCCCCTTGTAGCCAGTGTGCCCCCCTTGTAGCCAGTGTGCCCCCCCTTGTAGCCAGTGTGCCCCCCTTGTAGCCAGTGATGCCCCCATTGTAGCCAGGATGCCCCCTTGTAGCCAGTGTGCCCCCTTGTAGCCAGGATGCCCCCTTGTAGCCAGTGATGCCCCCCTTGTAGCCAGTGTGCCCCCCTTGTAGCCAGGGTGCCCCCATTGTAGCCAGTGTGCCCCCATTGTAGCCAGTGATGCCCCCTGTAAGTAATTATAAAATAACAAAAGATTACTCACCTGGGTCCGCGCGTCCCGGTCTGGAGCTGCTCAGCAGTGGGAGCTGCAGAGCGGTGTAAGCAGCGTGACGTCATCACGCTGCTTACGCTGCACACAGCTCCCAGGGATCTCCTCGGCGGCAGAGCTGCCAGCCGAGGAGATCGAGTGTCACAGGGGGCGCGGTGAGAGCTGTGCGCCCCCTGTGACGCTGATACAAGGGAGGAGTCAGGACGGGACCGATCCGTCCCGCCTCCTCCCTGCAGCTGCTGGCTCTGCGCGGCTGTTATAAAACAGTCGCGCAGAGTCAGGGGCGCTCCTCCGGGCGGGCAGGGCGGCCGCGCGGGCCCCCCGCGGGTGAGCGGAGCCTCTGCGCCCCGGGGCGACCGCACGCCCTGCCTGCCCCTAGGAACGGCCCTGAACAAAACACAGGGCGCACCATAGTTTGGGGAACTTTCCCCGCGGCACACCCGACCATGTGTCGCGGCACACTAGTGTGCAGCGGCACACTGGTTGAAAATCACTGCTCTAGACAAGCTCTGTGACCTGGGAAGAAGTCACTGTGGAGGGAGAAGGGGGGCTGTACTATCTCCTACTGTGAATGGTGGATCCTGTGTTATGTATACACATTGGTGTCATCTTTCAGCGTAACCCTGCCTGTAATGATAAAGAGGAGACTGCTGAAAAGGTCTCTCTACAGAACAGAAAGTTTTAGACGTTTATTAGACTTAATGGCTAAAATGAAAGCTGCAGGATATTTTTAAAACATTGATGGGAAAAATAAAAAAAGACATAACCAAAAATGCTTAAAAAACATGAGTTAAAGAATAAGTCATTTACTGATTACATGGGCCACATGTATGAACTGTTTAGGTCTAAAACTCATTTTTTTTGCCCATAGGTTACTATGGGCAAAAGAGTGAGTTTTAGGCTATGTTCATACGGCTTATTTGCAGGGCGTAATTACGCCCTGCAAATAAGCCGTGTGAGCGGGAGCGGGGGGCCGGCAGCTCGCTGGCCCATAGACTATCATTACTAGCGGCGCGTATACGGCGCTAGTAAATGCCCTGTCACTTATCTCCCCCCGTGGCGAATTCGCCGAGCGAGGAGAGGAGACGTAATCCATAGTTCTGTATGAGAACTGTGGATTACCGTAATGACTGGGACATATTCCAGCCGTAATTAGCGCACTCTGGCGCGTAATTATGGACTGAAATACGTCCCATTTTAAGCCGTGTGAACATAGCCTAAGACCTAAACAGGTTCATACATGTGGCCCCATATTCTCTTTAAGTAAGTGACTTAAGTAATCTGTGACCGCCTAGAAGACAGCACTCACTGGTTGTATGCTATCCACCTCTTCTACTCCTTAATAATGCATATATAAGATAGATAGTCGGAAGGATCTTCTCTTTTTTTGTCAGTCTAAAGTCGTAGCCTGAAACCTGCATGCGTAATGCTGGGAGTTGTAACCTTGTGTTTGCTGTGAATTTTTATAAATGATTTTCTATGCTACTGAGAGGCTGGGCGGCAATGAGTAGGTAACCTACGCTATGATTGTTTGTCCCTGTTCGGGACGCGTTCCTGGTTACTCATTAACAAGTCATTGGGGGCAGTGTGACCTTTGGGTTAATCAACTCTTGCAGAAATACAGTTGTTGTCCTTTACTGTAGACTACTTTCCAGTAATGTCCCGTTAAAAATGAAGGGAGATTTTCTTTCTGCTGTGCTGCTCTCTAACTGGGGTTTGTCTTCTTTTTGCATTCCCTTGCATGGGGTGTACAAAGAAGCAGCAACAGATGGTTTGTGACAACCTGTTCTTTCTCTCTACAGTCTGAAGTGCTGGATCCAGCTGATATTGGATTTCCCCATAAATCACTATATTCCCGTTCAGTGGCCATGGAGACGGCTGCAAGTGGCCTTTTACACAGCTATAAGCAACCTGACCTTGATGCAGCTCTACAACTTGCAAGGGAAGAAGTAAGTGGCAGCATACTTTCTTATCTTAAGATCTCTCACTGCTATTTTCCAGGACATCTAGCTACCTGTCACATGAATGCTAAATGCTATTGTTAGGATTTAGGTTGCGTAAGTATAATCAAAACTTAAAGGGGTTGTCTCACTACAAGAATTGATTTTTATGTTAAAGATCTTGCAAAAACAAGTCACTTTGCAATATGTGTCCATTAACAGTATCCAACCTATTTCTAGATTTCCCTCTTGTATGTCTGCATCAGCTCCCAGGTCGCCTATCTGCTACAGTACCTGCATCTTACCGCACTGGTTGCTATAGCTCACAGGACCTGGCGCGGTGATTCTACTGCAGCCTAGTAGAAGCCAATAATCACGCCCCTGAATTCAAAATGAAACCAAGAAAACAGGACTGAGGTAAGATGAATCAATGTAGTTAGACAACCTCATTAAGTTTAATTTGTAACTGCTGCCTCCAACCACTAGATGTCGCAACTGCAGCAGTAAATTGCCTCTAACAACAGCACTTTATATTTATCGACTGACAGACATTTAAAGGGGACCTACCCTGATTAAAGAATTAATGACAATTCACTTTGTACTTCATTTTAATCCTGATTTTAATATTCCTATACAATACCAATCAAAAGTATGGATACACATTTCCTTTCATGGTGTTACTTTTCTGTGTTCTAAATTATATACTTATATTGAAGACTTAAAAAAAATAAATAAATATGGAATTAAGTAGAAAACACAAACGTGTTCGGGTATGTTCACACGGCGTATTTGTGAGGCATATGTCAGCACGTTATTGCACTGCAATACGTCCGTATTACGCCCCGCAAATACTGTAATTCAGTGAGAGAGAAATGATTACCTGCCAGTTTTCCCAGACATACAATACGCACTAGGGAAAAGAATTGATATGTCAATTGGCTTACGTGCTGGGGAAAGTGAAAGTCAATGGGAGTCGGCTAGAAGTACGTGCTGGCCAGCACATACTTCTAAAACACCCGGTGTATTGCGATGCGTGCCGTGCACAGTTCTATATACTGTGTGAACATCTTTTGCCTCTATGGATTTTATGCATCGAAGGATCTAAATAAATTGTGATTTTATTACGATTTTGTGGCTATTTCCAAATACGCTGTCCCACTTGTTGACTCGTTTTACTTGCCGTGTGAACATACCCTTATGTAAATCAGAATATGTTGTATAGTTTAGATTCTCTCATTTAGCCACCTCATGCTTTGACCGCTTTTCACACTCATTCAGCTTCTTGAGGCAGTCACCTGGAATGGCTTTTAGTTAACAAGTATACCTTGTCAAAAGCAAATTTGTGGAACTTCTTGCCTTCATACTGTGGTTGAGACCATCATTTTTGTTCAGAGATAGGATTGCTACACAGGTCCCTACAGTGTTTAGCCCTATTCAGGTACTCTTCTAATTCACGTTATTGCAAGAACCACATAGCTTAGTAAAGAGAAACAACAGCCCACCATTACTAAGAGGTGAAGGCCAGTTAGACCACAGAGCGATGGAAAAGCAGCCAACAGCAACTCTGGAAAAACCTAAGAGTGTTGGAAAACCATTCCAGGTGACGACCTCATGAAGACGATGAGAGAACGCCAGGAGTGTGCAAAGCTGTAATTAAAGTAAAAGGAGGCTACTTCAAAGAATCTAAAATACTAAATATATTCTGTTTTCCAGCACTTCTTTGTGTACTTAATTCCATTTATGTTCCTTCAGCGTTTTCATGTCTTCAATTTGAATCTGCAATATAGAAAAAGAAAGAAAAAAAGCTAAAATGAAGAGGTGTGTTGGATTTCCCTAAATCTAGACTCATTGATCTATAATGCATGGGCATTTATGTATATTCACCATGTATGCAATATTACAAGGCTGGTTTTTTTCACCATTTTCAAAATGGAATTTATATAGATCTACACAAATTTGAGGCTTCCTTTATTGTTGTGAGTCTTATTTTCTAAACCAGTTTTGTTGGTACATTACTATCAAGTTCTGATTCTACTATTAAAGTGTTCTCTTATCAATTAGATTGCCGCAAAAGAACAGGAGACCATGGAGTGGACGAAGAAATATGAGGAGAGCCGCTGTGAAGTGGTGGAGATGAGGTAAAATTGTTTAATATAGAAGTTTGATTTTTGGATTTCTTCATATAGACCAGGGGTGTACATTACAGTAAACAAGGGACATAGTAGATAAGGTTGGAAAAAGACACAGGCCCAACCTATAGTCGTACAGTGCTGATCCAGAGAAAGGCAAAATCCCCTATGAGTTGCATGCCAATTGCCACATACAAAAGGAAGAATTCTTCCCAAATATGGCAAAAAGAATGAATTAATGTCCTGTAACCTAGTGTCAGACTAGGGTTCTTTGGACCCACCAGGGGAAATTATTTTGCACTGATTATGTGCACGTGATGCTGTGGCCTGTGATGAATGTTCACAGCTACAGCCGGGATCTCCAAGATGGTGAGTATGATTCTTTCTTCTATTTGTTATCCCAATAGACAAACAAGCTTTTTGAACTCTCGGAAAACACCCCTTTAAAATAACCAATATAAAAACCTACAATTTCATGAATATATTGCTGAGCTGTTAGCATGGATGTAATGTCATCACAAAGTAACATCACATCCTGTTATAGGTAAAGCATTGTATCAGAGCTGTCTATAAGCAATGTGGCTACCACACTGAGACCTTCTTTGCCCCATTATTTTCTAAGCATGTGGTCCTTTGGCCTTCAATAGTGAATTGATGATGTAAACCACACAACTTGTGACATAAGTGTAGGATCTAGGTTTGAGTATTAATGGGTCTGTGAGCCAGAGCTGACTTGAGCAGAGCAGGCGATCTTCTTGTTGAATTCTGTAATCCTGCTTTTTATACCTCAGACGGCCTTACAAATCCTAAGCCCTAAACCCATCTCCATATGGTAGTGGGATCAGTACACCATCTATTCACCTGCAATGAAGTCAGGCCTAGGGCAAAGATAGTAGTTTACTTGTATACAGCTTTTGTTTTTTTGCATCCATTACACCTAAGAGAGGGAGGAATAATTTATATAAGTATGCGACTTACAAGTATTTAAATAGAAATTGATTTCTATATTAGTTCTATCTATTTTTTTAAATGGGTATTCCCATGTACTAATGTTACAACATATCATCATGGATATATGGATATTGCCATAACATCATGATTGCTGGGCAGAGGCGTAACTTCAAGCTCTTGGGCCCAGGTGCGAAAAGGGAAATGGGGCCCCCAGTTACCATGCACCATTTACAATGCTGGTATCTTCTTATGTGGCGGGAGGTCTTTTGGGCCTCCTCAGGCTGCTGGGCCCGGTAGCGACTGCTACCTCTGCACCCCCTGTAGCTACGCCCCTGTTGCTGGGGATTGTCTGGGACCACTGAAAAGAAGGAAAGGGCCTGGAAGGAGGACATATTTCTTGTACCATCGCACTGCCGGTTATCTGCTGTGCAGGGGATCACAACAGAGCCTCATTATAGTGGATAGAGCAATGTGGTGGTTTCCAGAAGTGTCACTGTACAGGGAAGATCTGTGAAGAAGCAATGTTTAACCATCCATTACCATCCTACTTAGAATGTATTTTAGTGGGGACTCAGATGAAAAATAAAATACAAATGCATTGACAGGATTTAATCGTTGCTGTTGCTCCGATAACTATAGACCGCCACAAACAGTTCACAGTTACTAAATGACTGTGGCTGTAGACTCTGGAAGATGGGCAACCATAGGAAATTTACACTGAAATATTTTTTAAAAAGTGTCATTAGTGGTGTTTCACTTCAGATACTGGTGGATGCAAATTTTGACCCGAATCCAAGCAGTTGAATTCTAGTCAGTCCAAGTTAAAATTTGGCGTAAATTGCTAAAAAAAATGACTCTGGCCCTATGTTGGAGTAAGGGTACGTTCACACGGCACTGACACAATACCGGTCGGACTCTGATTGAGGAACCCAACTCTTATTTTATCATCTTTAGAACGTTTATGGGGACGGTTTTGTCCAGCTATACATTGAACATTACATGTTCTGCCCTAAAATCAGGTGAAAGATTGCACATGTTCCAAGTTTTTAAAGGGAATGTGTCAGAAAAAAATGATTTATTGTTTAACTCACATTTTTATGTTAAACACATGTTTTAGGAATTTTTGGTTATGTTTTTTTTTTTATTTTTCATATCACTTTCAGTATTTTTTTTAATAGTTCTTAAGTCCTGCAATTTTCACTTTGGCCACTAAGCCTAATAATCGTCTGACACTTCCTGTTCTGGTTAGAGAGCTTTCAGCAGTCTGCTCATTCAGTAAAAGCATGATCACACTGAAAGGAGACACCATTGTGTACAGATAACACAGAATCCACCAGTCACAAGAGGAGATGGTCACAGCCCCCCTCTCCCCTCCCTGCACAGTGACAACTCTCCTATACAAGTCTATGGGACAGAATCTGTCTTAAGAATCCTATGTGCATGAAGCTGCTGTAAAGTATCTCTCTGACTGCTGTTAAAGCAGTGCAAGCAAGAATGTCTTCCCCACAATCATATATAGACGCCGAATAGAGAAATCTACAATCAGGAAATAAAAACGACAGAGGAAAAGAATATGGATCAGGGGCTTGATTTAAATAAGTAAAAAAAAAAAAATTGGCGACAGATTCCCTTTAAGATCCAATCGTCAAAAATCCACGCTGTGTAAACTGATGTCTATGGGGATGGATGACAGACGGTTTTCAAATCCAAAATCATCTTAAAACACCCATTCGTGTGGACGTACCCTAAGGTTTTTTTTGTAATTTTTAAGTGTTAATTTACTATTCCATGGCACTCCATTTCTGACTAGGCTCTCAGCATGGCATAATTTCCGGTCCCTCACTTCCTGTTACACAAACTAGGATTAGGGCTAGAAAAAAAAAAAGATCTGTTGAATGCTTGTTGAACTAAACAGGGACAGAATCGAGCAATACTAGTTATTAAAGATTCAATAGTATTTTCATAGTATATATATGCCAGTAATATTTGGTGCAAAGAGTACCTCCAAAGTGAAGGCAGAACAATTGTGGGTTGTGGAAACAATGAAGGTCTAATCTCAAGAACTCGTTAAAAGGGGTTATTGGCCGCGTAAGCATTGTATTTGATGTGGGAAGTTTGACTCTAATAGTAACCATTTTCACATTCACCATTATAAAAATTCACGTTTTGTTAAGCTTACACGCCTTAGTGATCCATTGTTTAAAAGCTCATCTCCAGGGGATACGACCAGGGCTGAGAGCTTCTCAGTCCTGGTCGAACATGCTCAGACATCACTTCTCCTCTCAGGCAGCTACTGGGTGTTCAACCCCAGGTGCTGTCATTCTACCCTGTCCCTGTGCTCCTTAGTAATTAGTCAAACAGTGCAAATAAATTAAAAAAAGAAACCTCATTGAGGTTTGTGCATTGATAAAGAGAAATTAATCCACAGGTTTGGTTCCTGCAGGGATTTGAACCTAGGACCCTTTTGTCTGGAGGCAAACGTTTTACCTCTGAGCTACAATGTAGCTACTTACAACTCTATAAATAAACAGACCTTTCATTGACTAGAATGAGGAAAGGTATGATGATGTCATCCTGCAGGGTCACATGATATGCAATTCAAACAAATCACACATACCCCCTTCTGAGCACACAGAGCTGAAGAGCTGGATACAGGAGGTATGAAATGAGATCATGGCAAAACCCCTTTAAAAAGTTGGAATATGATAAAATAAACCACATTCGCGACTCAACTAGTGAATCCCCTTTGCTTCAGTGATAAGACCCCAGTGTTCCCTATCAGTGTTTGTTTTGCTGCAGCAGTAACATCCAGTTCATTTATCTGAGCACTGCCACAGTGATTGGCTGCAGTGATCACAAGGCTATCGCCTCAGGAAAATAGACAAAGACTGTCGGGGCTAGTTTGGGCAGAAAAACAGCATCAAAAACTGCAGTGGCCTGTCTCTGTGCATTAATTGAAATCCTATTTAGGATATATTCACATACAGTAAATTTGTTGTTCAAATGTTTGACTTGTACTGTAGGGCTCAATGCACTCAAAGTGAACCAGTCAGGTGGTTTATGCTGCCCTATCTGAGAGCAGGATGTGAAAGAGAGATAGAAGCTGAGCTCTGTGATATATAGGGTTATATGATAGAGGAGAGAAGCTGAGCTCTGTGATATATAGGGTTATATGATAGAGGAGAGAAGCTGAGCTCTGTGATATATAGGGTTATATGATAGAGGAGAGAAGCTGAGCTCTGTGATATATAGGGTTATATGATAGAGGGAGAGAAGCTGAGCTCTGTGATATATTGGGTTATATGATAGAGGAGAGAAGCTGAGCTCTGTGATATATAGGGTTATATGATAGAGGAGAGAAGCTGAGCTCTGTGATATATAGAGTTATATGATAGAGGAGAGAAGCTGAGCTCTGTGATATATAGGGTTATATGATAGAGGAGAGAAGCTGAGCTCTGTGATATATAGGGTTATATGATAGAGGAGAGAAGCTGAGCTCTGTGATATATAGGGTTATATGATAGAGGAGAGAAGCTGAGCTCTGTGATACATAGGGTTATATAATAGAGGAGAGAAGCTGAGCTCTGTGATATATAGGGTTATACGATAGAGGGAGAGAAGCTGAGCTCTGTGATATATAGGGTTATATGATAGAGGAGAGAAGCTTAAAAAGTGAAACTGAAACCAAAGCTGAATCTGCCCACATTCAGTGATTGACAGTTTGTTCTGTACACCCACTGATACAGGTAAAGCTGTTAATTATTGCATGTGGGCGGTGTCGCAGGACTCCCACTGTCCCCTAAGGAGTCCTGCCTGGATTTACTCTGCTTTTTACTCAAGAATTCTGCTTGAATTCACATAAACCTTTATATTACAGTGGTCAGCTTCACTCCCTCTATCACATCAGATAAGGCAGCATAAACCACCTAACATGTCCCTCTTTTAGAGACATCTATATATCACTTATAGGCATTTAAGTATATCTGCTAAGTATGCATTATTACAAGGCTGATTTTTTAACATTCCAAATATGAATTTTATCTAGATTTACCCAGATTTTAAACTTCTTCTAATAGTGTATTTATCACTTTCTTATTTCCAAAACAGAGTATTAACACCTAGCAGATATGTTACAGAAATGTATGCTACCGTCAAGTTTTTCTGAATGATCCACAAAAAAACATTTATTTTCTACCAGTACAACCCCATTAAGATGCATGGCACTGATTTTCATTTGTTAATGCATCCTTATTATTTTTTACATGCTGCTTTTTTGACTATTTATTTTTGCTTGCTTTTTATAGGAAAATTGTAGCTGAATATGAGCAGACAATTGCGCAGATGATCGGTAAGTACCCTGTGTGTATCAATATGCTCACTGTAAAATTTCAATTTCAAAACTATAGATTCCATAGCTACCATTAAATTACTCATTTATAATATATTATTTTACATATTTAGTTATAGCTCGAAATGTTGCTAAAAGATTGATAGGTTTATCAAGCCTTTTTTGTTTGAAGGGTTCCTTGTAGCTTGTCATAGGGTGCAGCTGCCTTTTGAGACCCCATGTGACCAGCTGTAATCTGTGAGTGATATCACTGCAGAATCAGGACGGTAAAGCTTTACACAGTGTCCATAGAAATCAATAGCTGTTGATGTAATACACTGCCTTGCTGGCTCCTCCAGGGCATGAAACACTCTATGTAACTGTTCTTGACTCAGGCTAATAGATGAAGTCCTGTATTAATGGGGAAAACCTAATGAAATTAGAGTCTCAGTCTCTTGCTGCTTGTATCACTAAATATCATACAGGGGTCATTTCATAGAAGCTGTCTGAATTAGGTTTTAGCTACACAATATGTGACTCCAGTTTATGGGGATGTATCATGCAGTGTGGGTTACTCATGCAGACACCAGGAGCAACATGTATGTACCAGGCTGCGCCAGAAGTCTGGTGTCTTTTCAGCCCAAAGACTGGCGCAGCCCTGTTCGCTATATTTTAATCAGGCGCACTCCAATATCAGGTGCATTATCGGCACCCGTGCCACTTTGTAATGCGCCTGAGGTCGCGGAGTGTGCTGGAGGTGTGTCGCACTGCAACCGTACGAATCTACACATTTATAGCTTCAGTACGGCAAATCTAGGCGCATTACTGGTGGAACAGGTAGACCAATTTTAAAGTGGTTTACCTGAGCCAGAAGTGTCACTTTGTAGCTAGAGAGAGCTAAATCTATGACCCGCAGTAGAACAGGTTCATAGATTGAGGCAAATTCTACGCTACTAATACGCACAAGAAAAAATGGCGCCGGAGCACAAAAAATCATACGTGTCGCCCATCATACAGTGATGGAACTGCATGAAATGTTCTCAGAATTGTCTAAAGGGTACTTGATGAGTTGTTTTCTAAGCCAGATAACCCCTTTAACACATTACACCCTACTTATCTCCCATAAACTGTGTGCAATATAATCTATAAAGGGTGGGAAGTATAATTGGCCTTATTAACAGGACTTCAGCCCAGTACTAGTGGTGTGTTACTTTAAATCGCAGCAAGTCCATTACGCTGATTGTTTTTAGCATATACTGGATGTCAACCAGAAACTTTACTACAACTCAACTGTTAATTGGCGTAGATTTTTTTTGCTCTTGTCATCAGAGACATCAAGGCCAACATTCAGCTGCACCCTCTAAAATCTCGTCATGCCCTTGATCCTGGTTTGCCATTCGCTATATTCAGTTCTGTCCACTTCTAATCCCATCCTTTTACATTTCACTTTATCCTCAGCTCTGGCCCTAAAACTGCTATAAATGACCCAATTTGCTTTGCATTATTTTATTTTTTACCTCCTGCTTTCTGCTTTTATTTTTTTTTTCTTTGCTTGCAAACATAAGGCAGTCCAGGTAAGAAATAAATGTGCCCTGTATGTCCTGTGTTTGTTAGTCAGTAACAAATGAGTAGTAGCGTCATAGCTCATGTATAGCTCCTTCCTTGTAGATCGTAAGCCTTCGCGGGCAGGGTCCTCTCTCCCTCTGTACAAGTTTATCGTCACCATTGTACTTGTTTGACTTATGTTATGTATGTAACTCCCCTTGAATGTACAGCGCCCTGGAATCAATGGTGTTTTAAAATAAAAAATAATAATTATGGTCCTGCAAAAAGGATACAGCTCTCCCAGTCACATAGCTGTCCGTGATAGACGCATTAGAGTGCTGAAGGACCGAAAACAAGTAAGGGTACATCTACACCGCAAGAGTTTCAGATTTGAAAACTGATTGGAAACCGATGGTTAACCATCCCCATAGACTTTAATAGAAAATCCAACCAGCAGTCTACACTGCACAGTTTTTCTGCTGGGCGAATTTTCACACCGCCGACGTTCTCAAGAACTCGTAACATGTACAATCTTCCACACGGTTTTCGGGCGGATGGTGTGCTAATAAGTGATTAGGGGGATGGCCGAATACACAAACCGCGGACAGAACCGTCTCCCAAAACCATTGAAAAGACAATAAAATACCTGCCAGATCCTTAAACAGAGTCCAACCGGCATTTTACCACTACCTTGTGGGTGTACCCTATTGGCGATATTAGGGATTATCTCAGTCTTAGGCCTGGTTCACATCTGCATCAGAGGTTCCATTCAGAGATTCCATAAAAATTGACAGAAAAAGGACAGCTGTATACAGCGCTATTTTTCTGTAAAAACAATGGCAACCTGACAGAACCCTTGAAGGCAATGGGGTCCATCATGTAATGGCCCTGGCGCCATCTCTGCAGTCGAGGCTCCGCATAGAACCTATGACACAAATGTGAATTGGGCCTTATAATGGTATATAAAAGTTAATTAGGCTGTGCACATCTAAAATATATTTTAAACCAGTGCAGGATAGTTCAATTGCAAGTTCCTATCACTCCCTGAGATGTTGAGTCTGAATGGACTCCTAGTGAGGTAACATGTTAGTGTTAGGGACTCACCTGTGCTGGGATCCCCTTGACGTTTTGGGAGGTGAGCTTAATACAATCTTTGATCAAATACTGTAAACTAAGAGTCCCAGGTTTTTAATATTTTCCTAAGCAGTAATGCATTTCCAATATTCCTATATACCTTGATGTTTCACTTAGTTTTTAGTGTGCCACTGATTTTTGTATTAGATGTATTATAATGGTATACAGTATATCACAAGCATATACTTTATGATCGGTAGAGATCCGACCTTTTGGACCCCCGCTGAGCAATGCTGCTTGAGCATTGGTTGGTTCCAACTATCATATGCCATCACTTACAACAGTGGAAAAACTCATTTAATATAGGTGAGTTTTTTTCAGTTCTGGTCCTCAGGCACCTAGTTTCCTAGTAACTAGTCGTGCAGTCATGATAACTGAAGGATAGGAGGGGTGCCATAATCAACCCCTCACTAGTTCCTGTGACGTCCAGCAAGATGAAGTATGTGTTAAAACTTTGACCTCATTTAATGTGGACACAAGATTTCATGATATGGGAAAAGAGAGGTTTGGAAAATATCTGAGATCCACAAGTTATAGAACCCCAAGTAAATAAGATATGAGGGATTGTAAGGAAGGCTAACTTGGACAAAATGTCATTAATATTCAGTTCGTCTGGCATCATACTTTGAGCAGGATTGATTAGGCTTTTATGTTTATGGACGAGGGACAATTAATGAGAACCTGTGACATCTCCTGACCTGTCTATTTTAGTAAATCCTCATGTTCCCTGTGACATAACAATTCTGGAGCATCCGCTGTGTTCTGCTGTTATTCCTTCAGAAATTTATTACTGAATCAGACAAATGGGTGTCACCATTCCAGTTTTCAAATGGGTGTTTCCCTGCACATACTGACTCTGTCAGCACTGATTGGCCAATGTCAGACTTTGCAGGGACATCCACTACTCCTCCTTCAATCAGAACCCCCTCCTGATAGTTTGGTATTTAATTTCTAAGAGGAATAACAGGACATCGAGATCTAAGGAGAGATGCTTCAGAATTCTTATGTCATGAAGAACACATGTATGTGCTAAAACAGGTGCTCTTTAAAGGGGTTGTCTCACTACAAGAATTGCTTTTTATGTTAAAGATCTTGCAAAAACAAGTTGCAATATATGTCCATTAGCATTGTCCTACCTATTCCTAGATATCCCCTCTTGTATAGGCTGCATCAGCTACTCAGGTCACTATAGCTACAGACCTGATTCGCTGCCAGCACTTGTTGCTATAGCTACAGACCTGGTGTCCTCAGCAACTCGTCACTGTAGACCAGTACTAGCCAGTTGAAGCCAGTAAACCGCCCCAAAATTCATAAATGAAACTAAGAAAACAGGACTAAGGGAAGATGAATCAATGTAGTGAGACAACCCCCTTCAAATACAGAAACTGAAATCGGAAACTGCAAATCTCGCAGCCCCTTCATTTTGTGACCCGTGATAACTTTATAAACCTAAACCTTAAATAACCTATATATGTCTCCAGATATATACATCCACCCATTCCATAGTATAGATAGACAGTATATTCCTGGAAGGGTATGACTGTACAGGTTCAGGATATCCAATAATAATGTGACTCTTGTCAAAGGCAGTGTTAGCTGAATGTTCATGGACTTTCAAGACTTTTGTCTATTTTGTTACCACTTTATGTAGGTAAATCTGATGCAAAACACTGACAATCATAATTTGGTTCTTTTTGGACAGAGGATGAGCAGAGAGAGAAGTCCGTTTCCCATCACACAGTGCAGCAGCTGATCTTGGAGAAAGAACAAGCTCTTGCCGACCTCAATTCAGTTGAGAAATCCCTGGCTGATCTCTTCCGAAGATATGAGAAAATGAAGGATGTGTTGGAAGGTTTCAGAAAGGTGAGTTAGAATTAACAGTCTGCCTGGCCAGGATCTGTGCCCCGGGATTTGCTGCAGCTTTACTTTAGTAAAGTATATGTTGATGTATAAATAACCTGTCCTTCTACAGAATGAGGAAGTGCTGAAGAAATGTGCTCAGGAGTATCTGGCACGAGTCAAGAAGGAAGAACAGCGGTACCATGCGCTGAAAATTCACGCAGAAGAGAAGCTGGACAGGTAGTGCATGATGCGGTTTTGTACCTTTAAAAGTGATGCACACCTTTAAGTGCATTTTTATTACATTATTTAGTAATTTTATTCACTGTAAAAAATAAAAAAAACTTAGGTTTTTATTAAAAACTTTTGCTTTTTTTTTCTTCTGCAGGCTGCTCTGTCCCATTTAGACTGAAATCCATCATTCAGCTGCTACGTCTCCAGCCCTTCGCTGATCTCCATTAAAGGGGTTTTGCCACAAAGTAAAATTGTCGTGGGAAGCTTGCAAATGGAATAATAAACATTTTCACCATTCATAATCATTAAAAATTCAGCACCATTTTTGATTTAGCTGCTCCTTTAGTGATCCATTGTTTACAGCTCGTCTCCAGGGGATGTGACCAGGACTGAGAGCTCCTCAGTCCTGGTCAGAGATGCTCAGACATCTCCTCTCAGGCAGCTACTGAGCGTTCAAACCCCAGATACTGTCCTCTGTGCGTCAAATGGTGCAAATACATTAAAATAAAGAAATGTCAATGAGGTATGTGCATTGATAAAGAGAAAAAAAATACACAGGTTTGGTTCCTGCAGGGATTTGAACCTAGGACCCTTATGCCTGGAGGCAAAAACTTTACCTCTCAGCTACTCACAATGTTTTACATAAACAGATCATTCTTTGACTAGAGAGAGGAAAGGCCTGGTGATGTCATCCTGCTGGATCATATAATATGCAGTTCAAACAAATCACACACCCCCCTTGTGAGCACACAGAGCTGAATGAAGGAGGTATGAAATGAGATCGTGGCAAAACCCCTTTAAACTGTTAGGGTATGATCAGACGAATTATAGAAGGCGCATAGCGGCACATATCAGGAATAATGTGTTGCGGTAAACAGCAGGTAATCATAGCACTCAATGAGTGCTATGGTTTACCGTTTTTGCAGCCATACTTCAGGCATATTGCAGCATAATTATGTGCCCAAATATGCCCCACGAATACGCCGTGGGAACATACCCTTAACGGTGAGAGAGAGATGCTGGAGACTAAGCTGCTGTCTGATGGTTTTCATTCTGAATGCGATAGAGCAGCCGGCAGTGTATATAAAGACTTGCAAGCTGCAGGAGAAATTCAGAGTAACATTTTTTTAATATTGGAAAAATATCAACTGGATGTAACATTACACTCTCTTGTGGCTAGAAAAACACTTAGGGCCTTAGGTATGAAAACTGTCTAGCGGTAAGACTGTCTTTGTTGCCCATAGCAACCAATCAGAACTCAGCTTTCATCTCATTTAATGCTCTGGAAAAATAAAAGCTGAGCTCTAATTGGTTGCTATGGGCAACAGACCGTCTTATTGGTAGACAGTTTTCATACATAAGGCCCAGTGAAGCCCCAATAGTATATTTATATACAAGGTACAAGATAATATTGTGGCTGCTGCTTAGGAGCTCACAACATACTGTTACGCACTGCTTCATTCATAGAGGTGTCTATATACCTTCAGTAGCCATTCTTCTCGACTCCTGTGTAGACAAACGAACATGTTATTAAAGGGGAAAGTAAAATAGACACCTGTGACAGCAGGTCACCTCCTTCTACTGGGCATTTTGAAATCAAGCATGCTTGATAGTTTTATCTCTTGACCACATTAATGAGACAACCTGTCAAATTTGGTAGATTTGGCCACCATTCCCCTAATGCGTGTGGGGACTTGGAGTGAACTATGATGTTCTCTCCTTTGGTGACTGGAGGCAGCCTGCTTGTCACCTTTTAAACATATATTGATGAATGGGATTTGGAGTTTCATATGCAACTGTTATAAAGACACAAACACATTTATCAAGGAAGAATCTTTGGTTATGTACTAGTCCCAGGGAACCCCTTTAAAGGGGTTGTCTCACTACATTGATTCATCTTCCCTTAGTCCTGTTTTCTTGGTTTCACTTTGAATTTAGGGGCGTGTTTACTGGCTTCCACTAGGCTGCAGTAGAAGCCAGGTCTGTAGCTATAGCAACCAGTGCTGGCAGCCTATGATGAGAGACCAAACAGGTCTGTAGCTATAGTGACCTGAGGAGCTGATGCAGCCCATACAAGAGGGGATATCTAGGAATAGGTTAATGGACATATATTGCTAAGTTACTTTTTTTTTGCAAGATCTTTAACATAAAAAGCAATCCTTGTAGTGAGACAACCCCTTTAAGTAAAATAGATATACTGTCCTATCTTTTTATTTGTCACAACTTTGTAATTCATACTTACTAAAAATTATTTACCTGTCTTGCTGTGCAGAACCAGGCAAAGAGCCCTGTCCTCCCCTCTCCCCATCCCCAGCAAACCATGTGACGTTCATTGTTCACATGGTTTGCTTCTCCCTCACTGAAAGTTTCGTCAGTTGAGACATGACATTCATTGTGTATGCTAAAGCTAGGCTCAGCTCTGGAACACTCCCCTGTAGTGGGCGTGACCTGAGCAGAGAAGGGCAGAGAGGGCACTCGCACCTAAAAGTGAATAGAAGCCAGCAGGAGTAATTACAGTGGAGAGGGAGCTGTTTATCTATGAGTCCTGCCGGCAGCCAGCAGTGATGATGACTGCATTCCTGTCTTAGAGTCCTAGCACAACAGCAATTAAATCTTCACTATCATGACAGCAAGTACAGAGCTGGGGAGATTCACACTAATGATAGCACATAGACCCTAGCAGTGACAACCCTGGAGGGAAGTCCTATATTGCAACTGCATTGCAGTCTCGCTGTTGTAGGAAATAGTTTTCTGGAGAACTACTGACACTCCCACAAGCAGGAAGTTTTTCTGCAAAAAGTGGATCTAATGATAAATGAATAAGGAGGTAAAAGAAACACATGAAGATAGTGGAATATCTTTACTTTTCAATATAAATGCTGTTTATAGTTTTCTTATGAAAAACTTCATTACAACCCGGACTAAACCCCTTTTCCCAATAGCGTTTTTAGTGTTATAGTGCAATTATCTGGGGATAAATATTTTTGGGTATTATTTGTGTGGGTTGACAAACCTAGGTTTAAGGCACATGGTCCTCCATTCTTCCGAGGCCGCTGTCACCCTATCTATTTCCCCATTGAAACACAACATAAAATGTCATAATGCATCACCGGTCATAATGTCATAATGCATTTTTTGTGTCATCTAATAGAGCTAATTCAGAGATTGCCCAGGTGCGCAGCAAGTCTCAGCAGGAACAGGCAGCTTACCAAGCAAGTCTCAGAAAGGAACAACTCAGAGTAGACGCCTTGGAGAGAACTTTGGAACAAAAGGTTTGTGCAGGCAGCTTCTACCCACCCTCCTCTTTCTTTGAGTCCTATTCTGGCTTTTTATGCATTGCCTTTTCCCTTACAGAATAAAGAGATTGAAGAACTCACCAAGATCTGCGATGAACTCATTGCTAAGATGGGAAAGAGTTAACCTGCTCTTTTTCTTTCGGGATGCCTAGCTTCCTTTCCGAGTGCAAGTGGGATGATGTGAAAAAGGAAGATACAATCATGAAGATTGTACCTGAAATGTGGAGAGGAGGCACAGGAAGCGTATGGCGCAAGTTCCCTCCTGCACGCCCTTCCTGTATCAGGGAGGCGGAAAACTGGCCCTGAATCTTCATGCGTATTGTCAAGTTTTATATGGCTTTCTTCTGACTTATAAAACGAGCTGTGAGCTCGTACCATGGTCCTGCCGGGCAAGACTACATCATGTTTCAGATGTTTCATACTTAATTTTGGGGACACCCTCCTTGATGGACTTTATTTAAAATGGTTGTAAGAAAATAGCAAGCAAGCAGTCATGAAGCTCATAATTGCATGAACAGTGTGCTGTAAATAAATCCGTATTACTCAGACACTGGAGGATCAATCTTATTCTTGCTACAATGTCTTTGATGTTCTGTTTTTGCTTTTTATCACAGGAGAATGACTTGTCTATTTAACAGTTGCACTGATGGTGACAGCTTCGGTATGTGCCAAAGGTGCATATACTCTGTGCCATTGGCAATTAAATGGTTTACCCAAACTATACAGGCTACATGTTGTCTCGTGTTTTTACTCTAGTTGTAGTGCCAGGTATGACTGGAAATTACATTGTAATTGAACTCATTCAAATTCTGCATACAAATATTGTTGACCAAATCTCATCCACAGTATGGGCCCAATTGTGTAGACTGCCAATTTAACTTTAAAGGGTGTTCTCACCATGCTGTTTCACAGAGACTGCTCTTCACAGCCAGCTTCAAATTCACACTTCTTGGTCAGGCTGTGGGCAGGGCCGTCTTAAAGGGGCCGTGGCACAAATTGGAAACATGTTCGCCACTCGCAGCACCCACTGGAGAGCTGGCTGCGCTTCTGCAGTCACTCACTCCACTCTGTACAGCAGGAGCTCCACGTACAGCCGAGTGGTGCATTCGGCTTTGCTCAGTACTCCCATAGAACAGAATGGAGAGCCGTGCGCAAGTGCGATTGGCTCTCCAGTCTGCGCTGGGAGTTTCGGAGGCCTGTTTCCGAGATAGGTGTGGGTCACAGAGGTGGGACCTCCACCTATCAAACAATAATAGCATATCCTACTGATATGCCATCATTGTCCTTTGTGGCAAAACCCCTTTAACCGCATTATGGGCCCCTGGGCAGAGCTGTGCACTGGGCCCCCAGCCAACACAACCATTCACAGGAATAAATATATAAATGAGCTTATAACTTACAACACCGTCATATAGAGACCACTTAGTGGTTGAACACCAGCTCAGGTCACCATCACATGACCGTGAATACAGCAGTGATTTAACACAGAAGTAAAGTAACCCCTGACATCCACGGACTCACAGGAGACGTCTTCTCTGAGTCTTTCTTTTTCCCTTTTCTTCATCAGATCGCAATGGCGACTTCCGCCAGCCACAATCCGTCACTGGAGAATTAAACACACAAATATCTTAGACTTCTCCCTTTTTAGCACTGCCCTACCAATTTCTACCTCTGGTATAGGCACCCCCCATTAAGTCAGTAGGTAGTTATGTTGCCTATCATTAGTAGGTAGGTATATAGACCCCAGTAGTTAGGTACATAGGCCTTCTATAGATACGTAAAGTAGTCCCCGGTAGGTGTATAGGTATATATGCCCCCTGTTGGTAGATTTAAAACCCTCTGTAGATAGGTAGGTATACATGTCAACTATAGGTAGATATACAGCCCCCTGTAGATATACAGCCCCCTGTAGGTATGTATAAATGCTCCCTGTAGATTGGTATGACCTCTCTAGGTATACAGCCTCTTGTAGGGAGATATGTCCCCTGTAGATATATGGCTCCTATAGGTAGATTTGGAACCTGTAAGTATGTGGCCCCTGAAGGTATACAGTCCCCTGTAGGTAGATATGACCACTGTAGATATACAGTCCCTATAGGTATATAGCCTCCTGTAGGTATATAGCCTCCTGTAGGTAGATATGGCCCCTGTAGGTATATAGCCTCCTGTAGGTATATAGCCTCCTGTAGGTAGATATGACCCCTGTAGGTATATAGCCTCCTGTAGGTAGATATGGCCCCTGTAGGTATATAGCCTCCTGAAGATAAACAGTCCCCTGTAGGTAGATCAGTCCCCTGTAGGTAGACATGGCCCCTGTTGATATATAGCCTCATGAAGGTATACAGTGTAGGTAAATATATCCACATGTACCCCCCCGTAGAGGACCTCGCTCCGGAAGCTAGTTCCCGGCGTGAGCGGCATGACGTCATTAAGACGCCTATGCGCTGAGATGTTGCTCCCGCAATCTCCTTTGCCTCTTTTGGCCTAAGAGAAACATCGGAGCAGAAGGCGTGATAGCTGTATCACACCTCCTGCGACACTTACTGAAGAGATGCGACAAGTCCGAGCTTGAACACCGATGTGCTTGCCGGACCCACCACAGGCAGAATTCCTGTTTTCACTGGGCATGGTAGACGTCTGCCCGGGCATGCCCCCTGTGCTCAGGCGACCCCAGGGCAGCTGCCTACCTTGCTTAATGGAAAAGACAGCCGTGGCTGTGGGTGGGTCTATAGCAGTGATTGGCATATCGGCTCTGCTATTCCTAGCCAAGCCTGTTATATGGACGTTGCTAACAGAAGGCTGTGAACAGTAAAACAGAAGGCTACGAGGACTAAAGGGTTAAAGTTTGTCATTAACATAGATAAACAAGCTCCTGTGCTGGAGATTACACAAAACAGAGAGTGAGGTCAGCATGGACAGATGGGACAGCTTGAGCAATGAGAGCAGAGAGAAATGGTCAGTAATCTAAAGATTCTTGTGTACCAAACAGGTCATAAGATCTCCTTTATCTCCTTTAGCAATTGAAGGAAGCAAAACCAGAATAGCAATTTATTTGGTAATAGACTTTATTTTTCTTTACATGTTTAAAGCTAATCAATGTGGTGAGTAACCTCCTTTAACACCTATGAATGTTGATTAAAACCCATATAACTACAGATGAGTGGGTGTTTAAATCAGGTTAGTGATCTATTCTTATTGTGTAGTCAGGAAAAGGCTCTCAGTGTACATGAAAGTGTATCAATAAGGCACCATGAGCCAAATGGAGGTCAAAAGAGTGTCCTTTGGTCCCTGATTAGCCGGTAAAGGACTTTATGCCGCAAAATAAAGTAGAGCGTAGCATAACAGACTATGATATTCCCTAGAAAAGTATACAGTTAAAAAAGTATACCACATGGTATATGTTTTACTTTGTTTGTGTTTTACAATGGGGATCTATGTAGGGCAGAGTATTCTACGGTATAGGCAAGTTATAGTAACGGTCCGAATGCTGTGACCAGAAAGTCAGCAGAAGACGGAGAAAGAGCAGCAGCAATTGAAAATGAAATCTTGACCTGGACAACCCCATTAATCCTTGTTGCAAACATTGCACACGTACACGACATATCATCAATAAAGTCTAACAGCTTATTTTTGAGTCAGCCAGTATGAAATAGACTGGCAAGATATTGGCTTTAAAGTCCACTCCAAATGGGGTTGTCTCCTGTAGGACCTCTTAGCCCCAAAACCTAGTACAGCAGATAAGAAATGATTAAAATGGCAAGAACATTTTGAATAAAATAAATCTATGGAATACCTTTTTTTAATCTTCGTAACCTTTGATATACTTTTTTCATGCTTGATGACAGGCATCTAAGGTATCTTTGTCATGCAAGTAAGGACCGTTAGTCAGGCCCCTATGTCTGTTTGACAGGCTACTAATGTATAAAGAAGTGCAGAATAGTATCCTTATATGTTTGTAATATTAGTGGAGGTAGTAAATGAGGAGGAAAGAAATAAAAGGGAATAGAGAAATATTACAAAAAGCAACTTTCACTTTTAAAGGCCAGGAACATTTGCATATTACAGTGCCTTGTGAAAGTATTCGGCCCTCTTGAACTTTTCAACCTTTTGTCACATTTCAGGCTTCAAACATAAAGATATAATATTTAAATTTTTTTGTGAAGAATCAACAAGTGGGACACAATTGTGAAGTGGAGCGAAATTTTTGGGATATTTTAAACTTTTATAAAAAATAAAAAAATAAGAAGTGGGGCGTGCAAAATTATTCAGCCCCTTAAGTTAATAATTTGTAGCTCCACCTTTTGCTGCACTTAAAGCTGCAAGTCGCTTGGGGTATGTCTCTATCAGTTTTGCACATGGAGAGCCCGAAATTCTTGCCCATTCTTCCTTGGCACACAGCTGGAGCTCAGTGAGGTTGGATGGAGAGCGTTTGTGAACAGCTGGAGCTCAGTGAGGTTGGATGGAGAGCGTTTGTAAACAGCTGGAGCTCAGTGAGGTTGGATGGAGAGCGTTTGTGAACAGCTGGAGCTCAGTGAGGTTGGATGGAGAGCGTTTGTGAGCAGCTGGAGCTCAGTGAGTTGGATGGAGAGCGTTTGTGAACAGCTGGAGCTCAGTGAGGTTGGATGGAGAGCGTTTGTGAACAGCTGGAGCTCAGTGAGGTTGGATGGAGAGCGTTGTGAACAGCTGGAGCTCAGTGAGGTTGGATGGAGAGCGTTTGTGAACAGCTGGAGCTCAGGGAGGATGGATGAAGAGCGTTTGTGAACAGCAGTTTTCAGCTCTTTCCACAGATTCTCGATTTGATTCAGGTCTGGACTGTGACTTGGCCATTCTAACACCTGGAGCCGTTTATTTGGGAATCTTCCATTGTAGATTTTGCTTTATGTTTGGGATCATTGTCTTGTTGGAAGATAAATCTCCGTCCCAGTTTTAGGTCTTTTGCAGACTCCAACAGGTTTTCTTCCAGAATGGTGCTTGGCTCCATCCATCTTGCCATCAATTTTAACCATCTTCCCTGTCCCTGCAGAAGAAAAGCCCAAACCATGATGCTGCCCCCACAATGTGTGACAGTGGGGATGGTGTGTTCAGGGGGATGAGCTGTGTCGCTTTTACACCAAACATATCGTTTTGCATTGTGGCCAAAAAGTTTGGTTTTGGTTTCATCTGAGCAGAGCACCTTCTTCCACATGTTTGGTGTCTCCCAGGTGGCTTGTGGCAAACTTTAAACAAGACTTTTTATGGATATCTTTGAGAAATGGCTTCTTCTTGCCACTCTTCCATAAAGGTCAGATTTGTGCAGTGTACGACTGATTGTTGTCCTATGGACAGACTCTCCCACCTCAGCTGTAGATCTCTGCAGTTCATCCAGAGTGATCATGGGCCGCTTGGCTGCATCTATGATCAGTCTTCTCCTTGTTTGAGATGAAAGTTTAGGGGGACGGCCGGGTCTTGGTAGATTTGCAGTGGTCTGATACTCCTTCCATTTCAATATGATCACTTGCACAGTGCTCCTTGAGATGTTAAAGTTTGGGAAATCGTTTTGTATCCAAATCCGGCTTTAAACTTCTCCACAACAGTATCACGGACCTGCCTGGTGTGTTCCTTGGTCTTCATGATGCTCTCTGCGCTTTAAACAGAACCCTGAGACTATCACAGAGCAGGTGCATTTATACGGAGACTTGATTACACACAGGTGGATTATATTTATCATCATCGGTCATTTAGGACAACATTGGATCATTCAGAGATCCTCACTGAACTTCTGGAGTGAGTTTGCTGCACTGAAAGTAAAGAGACCGAATAATATTGCACGCCCCACTTTTCAGTTTTTTATTTTATATCTTTATGTTTGAAGCCTGAAATGTGGCAAAAGGTTGAAAAGTTCAAGCGGGCCGAATACTGTCGCAAGGCACTGTACTTATATGATCCATTGATTTGAAAGAGTAGCATGTAAAGCGTCATTTTTGCAAGGAATGATTGTCTCGTGTTGGTACTGCACCACTATCGCTTTGTGGGTAAGAATCCTAAACATTTGCTTAATGCTTCTTAAAAAACTGGTGGCAATTGTCCTACAACTGCGCTATCTGACCCAAGCTTTAAGGGGTTAAATGTCTTCAGAACTCAGGAGGTCAAAATAAACCTGGGATAGGAGGCTTAGGATGGTAAGATGGGAGTCTGCTGGAGAGATAATGTGGATGACAGGAGCTTTTAATTGGAATGAGTTGTTTCTGCCAGTGTGAGCAGCCCCCTTCGTCAAAAGACTTAAAAAAAAGACGATAATCCTTGAAGAAGCAGAGGCCTTCACTAGTCTGCAGGAAGGGTAGGCATGGGGACAGTTACCATGTGGCTGGTGAACACCCTTCTGCTACTCTCTCTTCTTACGATACAGGAAGGTAAGTGGGGACTTTAAAATTGTCTAGGAAATGCCTAATAATGTAAAGTTACTTAAAAATGATACATCCCTTGTTACAGCTTCTCTGTAACTCTTGGAGTTTTGAAAACCGGTCATAGAGCTTGTACATTCAGCCCAGGAAGACTATGCACCTCTGTAGTCCTCTTGCTGTGCCGTGTTTAGCAGTTGGTGGGATTGCATCTTCGAGCACTGGCCAGCGTAATGTCATTTATGTCTATGTATTTTTAATGTTAATTTAGTAAAGTACATCTCCATTAATGCATATAATGCCTCGCAAGATGTGGATTTTCTGGGTCTGGAATAGATTAATTCAATTAATTTTTATTTTCTTCTATATTGGAAAACATGGTCCACAGCATGGACTACAAGTATTGCTCTGCTCATCTAGATTACTCATTGCATCTTTTGTTACTGGTTCAGGTATAATCATTCGCAGACTAGTACCTTTTACTATGATGTTTGTTAAGGGCTATATATTTTTCCTGACAGAAAAGCTGCTTTAGAACCTTTGTCTGATTTCTTTTACTGCATTTTATTTTCTAAATGGCATTAATTCAATCTATTTGCATTTACTTGTCTTGGTACAGTTTTCTATTAGGAAGGTTTTTTTTCCACTGGAATGAGAACAATTTCCAATGTTTATTGGGAGACTCCAAATCTTTGTGGTTTTACCTCACAGCTGCAAGCTAAATATACTTCCATGCAATAGAAATATCATCCAATACTACCATATAGGCACAGGTGATAGCGGTTATCATACATGCACAGTACAGAGGATAAATAAGGCGTGGAAACAGAATACCCCCATTCAAGAATAATATATTGGCCCCATGTTTTTAGTAGCAAATTTTAGTACACAAAATACAGTCTTTTTAAAAATTCTCTAGAAATAGTGCTATAACATTCATGAACTTGGCCCCTAACATGCACTCCTAATAGCTAGCTGCTTATAGGGAGGGAGTGGGCCACTTATCGTTTGGTTTCATGTACAGCTGCTCAGGTTGCACATATGGTATTTCCATCCCTATGGTAAATAATTAACCATCCAGATAAACCTATTCAATTATATCATAGCACAAACAGGCAGCGCCATTAGAAAAGAATGTAGGTTACCTGTAAGATATAGATCACTGCAATTGTCATAAGGTAAATAATGAAGAGGCTCCTAGAAATCAAAGAAAAATCCCTGCAACAGAAAAGGTGCCCTCAATACAAATCCTAATATAATAAAACTTAACTTTTAATGATAATCTCAAATAATATCCAACTTCACACATTTAATACAAGGGTAATAGGGAGGTTAGTATAAGGACTCACCATTTCCAGGCTGGTTGCCATATCCCAGGATGAAGTGGTCCTCCAAAATAGGATTGTACTCTTAGACGTAGATAAATTCCACCAGTGCAAATTGTGGCTGGTCACCTTCCAAGGGTAGAGTAGTCCACCAACATAGCTGGAACTTCTCCAGAGTATGCATAGATTACAGTAATGTCTATAGGATCAAAGGAATAGCAATATCTCACCCTATATTCAAAACCCTATAAAAAGAACTGTCCCTTAGTGGAGTATGCACCCCTGTAAGATATCCCAAAAAGTTATAGAGCTCATCAGCAACCTATCAACCTTCCGTTTCATTGTTAAATACCAGACATCATGAGTCTTGCTGTGTATGTGCTTTATCTGGGACCCTTGAAAGATCCTCTGGTAGCAAGTTTACTCCTGATTACAATCTCTGAATGCATATTAAAATCTACATATAGAAAGATTAATGAAAGATATCTTTGTGATAGGCCATCAATGTTTGATTGGTGGTGGTCCAACCTCTGGGAGCATAAAGAAGTGGTAGTACCACTCACTACAGTACCTGGCTCATACTCATCAATACCAGTGGGACTTGGTATTGTGGCTGAGCCCTATTTCTGTAAGCGCTACTGGTTATTCTGCTGATTTGCATGGTTCCCAGGGGTCTGACCCACACAATCTGGTATAATAAACCTATCGGATAAGCTATCAATTAAAAAGTCTCGAAAACCCTGTTATTATTGATGTTTTTTGAAACCCCTTAGAAAGTCTATGGAGAACAATATGATTATCTACCTCAATGACACTTTTAAAAGCAGAAGTAATTTTGATGTGATTCTTATTTATATAAACCGGCAGTAACTGCTAATGGCAACAACGTGAGAAGTCAGTGATATGTTTGGCAAAGCCTTTGAGGACTACTGGGGAGTACAGTAAAAAAGTTGTAGTTTAAAAGGATGCATGTGTTTTCAGCTGTGTCTCTGTACAGTTTTGTTTATATGTCATTACATTTTATTATAGAAGAAAATATATGTAAAAAAGATTTATCAAAAGCTATCCATGTGAACCATAACTTTACTGTAGGGTCAGAGTCCAGTGGGTGGAGCCACTCAGAGATTGACAGCCTTATATGTTCAGAGATAGCTGTTAATTACGGAGTAGGTTTGGCTCCAGCTAAAGCCTATAATCTACTCCACTTCTTCTTCTACAACATAATGCAAGTTCAATGTGGTGCTGAGGAGCAGAGGGAGGTCGATGTCTACACCTCAGTACAGCAGTCTTGGCAGGTCTCTCCCTGTGTTTGAATTGCTAAAGGAACTTCAGTCTTCTATGACCTAAAGAAGTGTTGCAGCGACTATTTCCGAATGTCCTGATAAGAATCTTCATATTCCACTAGGTCTTTATTTTCTGCTTAACACTTGGCCTCCAGGATCCCTCACATTCTCGTATCCCTAACCCAGATCACAGATGACTATAACTTGCTAAACAGTCCATGTTCTGCAGCTCATACACACATCTCCCACATATTGTAGATTCAACTGGACAGTGCCTGGTTTAAGATGCTAGGCTGCTGCCTTCTCCCCAGTCTCACTCCTGAGGGTCTCAAAAGGTAGGAGGAAATACAATTAACCTAGTATTGTAAATGAGATGACACTAGTTTAACCATCAGCTGCTAGTAGAGGACAAAATTACTCTAAACTGCGAGGGGAAGGGAGGATTGGGGTGGCGCTAAATATCTCCGTAAAGGTGGGGGGTGGACTATGGTACTGTAGGTACTATGTGGTTATTAAAATGGCTTTATAGTAGAATAATTATACTACTATGCTGGCACTACTAGACTCCATGTTGCCCTAATATGGTACAATGTGGGCATGGTATCAATTCGTGGGCAATGTATGGCATCTGTCAACTGTTTGTTGGCAAAGGGATACCTTCTAGACACCCTTGGTAAAATATATTCCCAATCCAGCCACATGTTGGCAAATTATAGTGATTCCTGGATATAGTTAAGCACAATATGGTGACTTTGGGGTACTATATGACCATGTTCACCAAGAATAGCACCCTCTGAACACAATTTGACCCATGGGGCCTATGAGGGGCACTTACTGCACATTATTTGGCAACAAACTTACACTATATGGTTCCACTGTTCAGCTTTATGTATCTCACCATCAAGACAAATTTTATTACTCAGGGCCTTGAACTGAACACCCTGTACATTTGAGTGCAGTATGCAATGCATATAGGCACTGCATTGCTGTAATGTTTAAAAAGGACTTTATTTAAGCAAAGATGAAACATACAAAAAATGCAGACAGTCCTCAAAAAGTCTGTGTAGGGGAGTGGATCCTTGGGGGCGCGGTTGCCAGTGCTCTGTAACTACGGTTAGGGATGTGAGGGGCAACCAAGTCCACACAAATGGCTAAGCAGGAACAATGGAAGTCTAGGAGCAGGGCACTGGATAAACGGAGGCAAAATTAGACTTGGTAGCAGCAGTACTTGAAGTAGAAAACATGCAGGAGTCTAGACCAATCAGGGAATACAGACAGGACTTGGGTCAGCAGGAGTCCAGAAACTATAAACAAGATTGGCTTGAATTACAGTGAAACGACCCAGTATTCACCACAGAAACTCAGGCCCTGAGTGCAACAAATGGCAGGGCTAAAGAGTTTACCCAGGGAGTGAGATGGGCATCAGCTGTGAGTGCTAAAGGCAGGTTAACTATTGTCCTGCTGAAAGGCACAGAAAACTCTGACCGTCCCCCAAGGTCAAAGGCATGAAGTTAGCAAAGCACGATCTGCCCTTCATATCTAGGGACTACACGGCAGTCAATTTATATATTTAGGGTAAAGATGCAGTCTGAAAAATATGCTGTCTCAAAGACATTGGAGGTAAGCAGACCCAGTCTTATAAGCAAAATGCTGGGACTTCATTTCTAAGCCAATCAGATATGTTTCTGTGGGGGGTCAGTGTCTTTAACCCTGTTTGTAAAAAAAATTCTTAATTCTATCTCAATGGTGCAGTTGGTGCGTGTTTAGGCCATGGACTACGTTCACATATTGCATTTTTTTAACATGCCAAAATCACATGCAGCATTTTTATTTTTTAAACCATTTTTATTGATGCATACATAAGGAGCCACAATAAAGTATACAATAGCCTTGGACAGAAGGATAGTACAGCGTTTTTTAATTAACCCAAATTTTAACAGTTATCCAAATATAAGTTAATTCTAAAAACACTTTAATTCCAAACAATGTGTGTCTTTTTGAAAAAAAAACAAAAACCTGTGGAAGTGCATGGGTATTTTAAGTGCATGCATCTTCTGCATTCGTTTTTGATGCAGTTGAGAAACGCAGCAAAATGCAGCAAAAACACAATATGTGAACCCAGCCTTATGCGCCAGACTTAGTGACATGGCTCAGGAGCATGATTTCTTTTTTTTAAATATGTTTTATTGAGGACCACAGTCAATTTTGATAAAATGCCATGAGCTGATTAATTGAATTAAAATTGTGAAACCTGTTGACTTTAAAATGCTTTGACATATACAACTTTTATTTTAGGCAGTGGTTTACAATGTTTCTCCTGCGTTGGATCCAATGATGAGGATTGTAATAGGCAAGGTTCTCAGCAGTGTCCTAGAGACTCGGATGCTTGTGCCATATTCCGTGGACAGTCTAGTAAGTATAACACTAATGTGTAAGTAGTTTCATAGAATGTAGATAGGTAAGAGATAGTAAGAAAAGCGGACAGATCAAAAATGCAGTTTCTAGGTGGCTCCCATGACAAACAACAAGGCTTCTTCTGGCAACTGCTAATCCCCAAATTCCTAATCTCATTACAGTCATTAACTTTTATCCTGTCTTGTGTTTACATCCAGGTGGAGTGATGAAGTCCTGCTCCTACAAGTCATTCTGTGATCGTGCTTTGCAAGAAGGAGCTAAAGCTTCTGGTGTGCGAGTCCACTGCTGCTTCTCCAACAACTGCAACAGTGGCAGTCAGGGATCAAGTAGCCATATCAGTGCCAGCTACATCCGCATCCTGGTGGCTCTAACACTAGGCTTCTGCATTCTGATCATCAGCTGATTAGTGTCTTGCTCATAGGGTCCACTCATTAGACTGTTAGCCACTCATTTCCTTACAGGTGACTCCATTGAAATATATCTAGATATATCACACTTTTAAACTGAAGAACAAACTTCTGCTTAGAACAGCTTCTTGGTACCAAAGTGGAGCGTCCTTGCTTTAGATGACTATCCCTTAGCAGGGCAGCCCACACCATGTTATATAATGTTTGTAGAATCAGTAAACCATATCCCACAATGAACCTGTTCACGTTCAACACATTTCTCACTGCCAACATAGATAAATAGTAGATAAGTCCATTTTTATGAAACCTACCTATAACCGTTAGCGATGTGTACCCCAATTCTATGTTTCGAACAGGGGACATAATGGTCACACCTGCACAGAGAAGCTTGAAAAGACCCAAAATGTCCCATATGATAAGACTAATACTTGTAATGATTTGTGACAGCCAGGGTGGTCCTATAACAGGTTTTGCATTAGGGCCACATGTACCCATGTTGGGCAGTAGATGTGGTCATGGTGTTTAAAAAGGATTATACAGAATTAAAAAAATATGGCCGCTTTCCCCCAGGAAACAGCACCACCCGTCCCCATAGGTTGTGTCTGTTACCGCAGCTCAACTCCATTGACATGGATATGGCTGAATTACAATATTAATGTTTTTGGAAGAAAGCTGCTACACTAAAGGTGACCAAAGACATCAGATGAACATTGGCTGAAACTGCTAACCATTTTATGTGTAAGGGGTCATTCTGACTTCATCCCAATGACTGATGTTGAGAGGCTTAAAAGGATCAGGCATTTTAGAGCGTGTTATATGGGTGGGAGGAATGACTGGCATTGCCCAGATCCTTCACATCAGAGCTGTCCCTGGGAGAGTGAGCACAGAGAGTGCATGCAGCCAATCACAGCACAGGAGGCGGGTCCCATCCAGGGATTGAACTAAATATCAGGCAGCCAATCACAGCAAAGGAGGTGTGGACCAACCCCAGGCTGCAGTTTTAGGTGTAGAAGACACAGATTAGATAATAGCTGCAATACTAAAAGATTTAGGTAATACAACCCAATTGCAAAAGTGCTGATTTTTACTCTCCCCATCATTACAGATATGATCTTTGTAGCGAGAAAACCCCTTTATGGGAGATAAGCGGCCACCATAAGGAGTTTTGTAGTGGTTTATTTCCCTTTTCTTTATAAATGCTTACGGAGGATCGGTAAAAATAGCTTTTGATGAATCATTTGGCCAGTAGCTGTATAAAGTCTATGGTCACCTTATCTCTAACTGAAAAAAATCTAATTAATTCAGTTGTCAGAGCCAAACCCTCCATAACAGAGTAGATTACATATAACAGTCTCTTGAAATTGTTCAGTTAGCCTTCCACTACCCATTATCTGTATCTGTACATGACTCCATGTAGGTAAAAGGAAATAAAAAGGAGAAAAAAAACCCTAGCACTGTAGGCTCTGCATCTACTCAGCTTGCCAGGTGCTGACACTGACCTTATCCGTTAAACCTCAAGTGACAGCTGGTCAAGTGGTAATCTCCAACATAGATGCTCAATTATAGATAAACCTTTAACATAACCTAAAGGCTATGAACACATCTGAATGCATTTGTTATTGCACTTATTAAGGAGTCTCAAACATTTTCCCATAGGTTTTTATTATAAATGTTGGTCAGATTTTGTTCTGCAGTCTGAAAATGCACACATTGCAGAGTGCTTGGTCTCTTGTAGAGTTTGTTTACACATCTAATTTGGACTCCGATTCTGACGCAGGTTTGGCGCTAAATAGGGATCAGAATCAGCATCCAAATCTACAATTTACTTCACATTGTTTCCAATGGAAAATCAGCATCAGAGACAAATTCAGCACTGAATTTCAAGGCTTAAACCGCACATAGTATATGGAGACTGAAATCTGCCTCAGTTCAATATCAACAATTGAAAATCTGCGTAGAAAATCTGAGAAATTTTCAGCTATGAAAATCAGTTGTGTGAACACACCTTTAGCGTGAAATAGTTCAGAAGAGCTGCCAGATGGCTGAATCTCAGATCCTTTCCTCCCTCTCCTGAACAATCTCATAAACTGGTCTATGACTAGTGTTGCAATTTAAATTCAGAGTAATGTCAAGTTTGGCCCAATTCTAAGCAATTCGGGTCATCCTAACCCTAAACTTGCTTTAGAATTAGGACTTGGGAATCTTTTTAGGGTTAACTTGCCATTCTCTGACCCTCCTGGTCCCTCCTTGTTTAAAGTGTGGCCTAACTTACAGTCCAACGTTACCTTGTTGTCCCAGGCTTGATGTCACTTCCAATCAATGTCATATTTATTTGTGACGTTGACCAGAAGTGATGTTGCACCTAGAGTGACGAACTAATGCAAGACCTGAAGTTAGGCTGCATCTGGTGGAAAATTGGGGAATGGTAGGTTACTCCTTAAAAGCCTGTAAAAAAATAAAATGGACCCTAAGCCTAGTTTCGGGTCAGGAATAATGTTAGGGTTAGGGCTACAAAAAAAATTCAGATTCAGAATAGCCCAATTTCACAAGTTCAGTCCAATCCGTTTTGCTCTAAACAACAACTCATTTATGACCAAATCAAAAGATTAACTTTATGGGCCACATGTATGGAAACTTTCTAGTTCTAAAACTCACTTTGTTGCCCATAGCAACCAATCAGAGCGCCCCTTTCATTTCATATAGTGCTCTGGAAAAATGAGAGGGGCGCTCTGATTGGTTGCTTTGGGCTACAAAGTGAATTTTAGACCTAGACAGCTTTCATACATCTGGCTCTATGTATCACAATGGAAGAAACCAACATTTTGGGGGGATTAGTCAACAAAGTGTATGAAATATCATAAAATGTATCTTTTTATAATGAAGCAAAGATGATGCAAAATGCATTAAACTATTAATAATGGTGTATTTTAGACAGCTTTATCCATTGATTTGGCGCCAATTACTCCAACTATTTCCTTTACCTAGAAAAGATAAGCCACACTTAGTAGATGCGGGCTATTAGAGTCAATACATTGTCCCCATTGACTCGCATACATAATTTGAGTTGCATTCCTAGGAATTCTGCATATTGTCAAAGTAATGCCTTCTGAAAAAATAATATATGCTATCATTAAGAAGAAAGGTGTCATCAGTATTACAATACATAATATGTAATGAATCTCCTAATTATAGGAGCGTGGGCAGGTTACCTGCTATGAGGGGTCCATCCTACGGCTGACACTTTTTCTTGCTGCAGTGATTTTACCTTCAGGTAATGAGATAAAATCAATTACGGTCCGATGTCTTTCCTCATCTTCTGCAGTTTGCACAGCTAAAGCAACAGGAATTTTGCTCTGAAAAGTCAAGTTGTGGGCAATTTCTATAAATATATATTCTTGTTATATTTATGCAGATGAATTTATATTGCTAAAGAGTAAAATATTTGATCTTTATTAAAATACAGAATTTGTTCATGAAACTCACGGTATGATGTGTTTAATCGTTGTAGGAAGGTGGTACGGATGGAATATTTTGACAAAGGTTCTTTCTGCGTCTTATGTTCCTTTTGTGATTTAGCAGTAACATGAAGCCACATGTATGAAAACTGTCTAGGTCTAAAATGAACTTTGTTGCCCATAACAACCAATCAGAGCGCAACAAAGTGAGTTTTAGACCTAGACGATTTTCATACATGTGGCCCTTCATGTTATATATATATAGGGGCAGATTTATCAAAAGTGTCTTACTTTTAGACAAGGTAAAGTTAGACAAGACAGTTTTATAATGCGCCACATTTATCATAACGTTGATAAATCTGGCGCAGGTTAGAACTGTCTAGTCTAAATATGTACCACAATTAAGTTGGCTTACTTTCACACCAGAAACTACGACAAAATCTGGGCGCTTTTTTTTCGCATTTAAGCCACGCCCCATTCCACGAAACCACACCCCTTTTACGAGGACACGCCCCCTTTGTCGGACGAGGCGCAGAAGCGTCTGAAACTGTCTAAAACACATAGTAAATGTGGCGAAAAGCTGGTTTCTGGCGCAAATGGAGCCAGAATTCTGGCGCAACTGTCTTGATAAATCTGCCCCATAGCATTTTATAACTTTGGACGTCAATATAAACAGATTGTGCCAGGCCAAATGTCAGCAGCGTTAATATAAGTGAGCACAAAGGGCGACATGTTAGATTTAGGTTGCGGCATATTTGTGTCGTATTTTGCGCCAAAAAACTGTTGTAGCCCTATTTTATATGTATGCTGATGACACCCAACTCTACATCTCCGGCCCAGATGTCACCTCTCTTCTCTCCCGGATCCCAGACTGTCTATCATCCATATCCTCCTTCTTCTCCCGTCTCCTAAAACTAAATGTGGAGAAAACTGAATTTATCATCTTCCCACCGTCCCACTCTATCCTTCCACTGATCTCTCTATCACTGTTAATGGCTACACTCTCTCACCAGCACACAGGTCCGCTGCCTTGGGATAACCTTTGACTCCAATCTGTCCTTCAAACCGCACATCCAAACCCTTACCTCTGCCTGTCACCTCCACCTAAAAAATATTTCTCGAATCCGCTCATTTCTTAACTCTGAAAGCACAAAAATGCTTGTCCATGCCCTCGTCATCTCCTGCCTCGACTACTGCAACATCCTCCTCTGCGGCCTCCCAGCTAGCACCCTCGCTCCCCTCCAATCCATCCTTAACTCTGCTGCCCGTCTGATTCACCTCTCTCCTCACTACTCCCCTGCCTCTCCCCTCTGCCAATCCCTTCACTGGCTTCCCATTGCCCAGCGAATCCAGTTCAAGCTAGCAACTTTGACCTACAAGGCTCTCCATGACCTCTCCCCTTCATATATCTTTGCCTTAATCTCCAAATACCTCCCCTCACGCAATCTCCGCTCCTCACAGGACCTTCTTCTCTGCTCTCCCCTTATCAGCTCCTCACACAACCGTCTCCAAGACTTCTCCCGTGCTTCATCCACACTTTGGAACTCACTGCCCCAACACCTCAGACTCTCCCCCTCTCTTACCGGCTTCAAACGTAACCTGAAAACCTACCTCTTCAGGATTGCCTATAACCAACATTAACCATGTTGCACTCCTCCGCCCCACAAACATGTCTGCCCCTCACCGTCTGTATCTTAACCCCTCCCCTGTAGATTGTAAGCCCTCGTGGACAGGGACCTCTTTCCCTCTGTACCAGTTGTTAGTCACTTATTGTCACTTTGTAATTGTTTGACCAATTTTATTTATGTACCCGCCAGAAATGTACAGTGCCCTGGAATCAAGGGTGCTCCAAAATAAATGATAATAATAATAATAATAATAATAATAATAATTTTATATATGTATGAACAGTCGTACACCAAAACAAAGTGCAGTTTGCACCAGGCATGACACATTTTAATGTGCCTAAGTTATGCGTCTAAAATATGCTATGCAAGGCATACCACACACCAGACGTGTGACCCACATATGAAAGTTACATCGATTTGGGCACACTATACACTCATTTGATGCACCTTAAAACTGGCATGGCGGCGTCTCTTTTCTGACATGTTGCCCAAAATGTTTATGATTGAGTAAACACAGTGGGGCACATTTATCAAGGCAGTTATAGCAGAATTCTGGCACAATTTGCACCAAAAATAATGTCGTACATGCTTCACACCACATTTATTATGCGTTTTACACAGTTTCTGTATAGCCTACGCCTCACCTGCAAAAGGGGCACAGTTTCAGTAAAAGGGATGTGGCTTCGTGGTTAAAGACGTTGTTTAGCATGCAATGCCATGCACCAAATAATGAGCCACAATTTTGCCGCAGTTAATGGAATAAAGCCAATAGGTGTAAAATATAACTAGATAGTTATACAATGCGCCAGATCTATCAACATTATAATAAATGTGGAGCATTGTACGACTATCTAGTCTAACCTTATACTGTTAGACAGTATTGAGAAATGTACCCTAGTGTGTATCTAGTTCTCACATATGCACCAGTATAACCATCACTATTAGTATAACACTTTGGGCCACATGTATGAAACGGTTTAGGTCTAAAACTCACTTTTTTGCCTAGGGGGTTGTGGGGGGAAAAAGTGAGTTTTAGACCAAAACCGTTTCATACATGTGGCCCTTTGTTTTTACTGTGTATTCGGACATGAATTATTTCCATTTAAAGGAGTTGATCCGCGTCCTGCCTGCCAATGTAGTATTGATGTGGACATCATATAGAGAAAATAAGGTGACTAATTTTTTTTCTGCACTGTGAATTGAAAAGTCAGCATTGGAAAAATCTACTAAAAAAAAATGTAGTATAAGATACAGTAAAGAATCCCATTAAATATAACAGAATGCATTTCCATGTGGAATTTATGCAGGTTTTGGTACAGAATCTGGTACAGAATTTCCAAATTCCTTGGAAATGTCCATAATGTGAACAAGGCCTTAGAGGAGATTTGGTAAACAAGCTTGAAATAGTGGCAGGAAGTCGGCAATATGAGGAGGTCTGCAGGGCCACCGTTCGTGCAGTACAGCTGGTACTGCCATATGGGGACCAGCCAAACTGTGAAGCAAAGGAGGCCTGTTCTTTTTACTAATAAATATTTCTGACCAAAAGCCATGCATGTATCCATCTGTTTAGTCAACTCTATTGTTAAAGGAGTCCACTTTTTTCCACAATTATTAATAATGGGTATACAGGTACCACACAACTCTTTCTATTTAAATTCCTCACTACTATCCTGCAGATCTAGTTTTATGCCTTATACACAAATATAGATGAATAAAAGTGTCACTCGCGGTTTGTTGGTATCACCTCGGTCTTAGTCCGTCTATTCCTTCTAGAGTTCAGGATTATGGAAGACCTCAAAATCCCTCCAGCTCAAGCTCCACTTTATTGAGCATCTATAGCAGCCACTTTCTTCTTCAGACACAAATTTGTGGCGGGCATTACTGGTAGTTACTTTGGGGTGCATCAGTGGCAGGCACTATTAAGGGCATATGGGGCATTTCAGTTAAAGAAAACTCTATGTCCCACTTTCACAAAAATGTGTTAAAGCGAATAAAAAACAACATTGAAACAATTTTCCATATTTTTTCCTTTCTCTCTCTTGAGGAAGAGGCTTCACTATTTCTAATATTATATCGTTGGATAGTGTGCTGACTGCCATATGACAGCATGTATAGGCCTATTTCATAATTATATATGAAAACTAAAGTGTCTAGCTTCAATTCTTTGCGATACATAAGAAGATCTGTAGAGCAATAGTAGAAATTCATTGACAATTTCTCTGTAAAATACGAATTGCATAAAAGGTAGAATTAACATTATGGGCAACATGTCCCAGTATGCAAGCACCGTTTTTTGGTCTATTCTGCGCCAAAAATACTCTTGAAGCCATATTTTCAACATAAATGAACTGTAATATGCCAAAACTAGGCGCATTATACGCAGGGCACGATACACTGTAATGCGCCTAAAAAGGTGCATTAAATAGAGTAGTGATGATACTCTGTGCACCTCCATAACGCAATGCGCCTATCATGGTGCTTTACATACACTAGTAATGATACGTAATACGCCTCCATTACACAATGAGCCTCGATAGGCGCATTACATATGCTAGCAATAATACGCCTTTTTAGACGCATTAAATTTACTATGCAAGTTATACCAGACGGCAGATTTTTGAAAGTATCCTAGTTTCAGGAGCACTTTACACTGATTAAATGCACCTAAAATCTGCCGCGGTGATGCCAATTTTCAGACATGTCGCCCTATGTTTTCTATAGTTTATAGGGAATATGTTTATGGCGATGTTCACATCAATAGGAAGGGACTCTTCTAACCATGTTTAGATGTGTCCATCTGTTTTCCTCTCTTCACATGCACATGATTCACATCGTATTATTACTACACTTCTGATTTTAAAATTCATCAGATGTTTCTCCAAGTTTATATTGGCCATCAACTGAAAAACCCTGAAGAGGCAAGCAACTTCCTATTGACTCCGCATCTTCTATGGAGGGAATGAGTCACATCTGTAGTTGCAACACTGTGGGAGGGTCGTGAATCATTCCAGATGTCATGTAAGTGTAAGCATATGTCTATTTTTTCCTACACTGTCCTTTCCCATCACTGTAAAGAATGGACAAATGACAACCTTTAAAATGCTGGGCTACGGCGGTATAGGCTACCCTCAATAGAAAATTGGATTCTGTGTGTTGACCCTTATAATCACTATATTTACTATTTTGCCATAGGCAAACTTAAACTCTATCAGTTCTCAATCTATAAAACACTAAAACGTAACTTTTATTATGTATAATACTTAACCTCTATACACACTATTTAAAAACCTGATTTCTAACCTCACCATTTAACCCTTTCTACTTCTGAAGGAAGGAAGGAATAGCTCCTTTTCTATTATCAAGTCTGGTGGAACACCACCTATTAACAGGAAAGCCTTATATATACAGCAATTTACTAACTCCAGTAAGGAATCCCAAGCCTCCTACTTGGGCAGTCGTCCCTAATCTAATGGACACAAAACAAATAAGGCCCCCTTGTGACACCCTCTGCAGCGGGTGACACTTGTAGACAGAGGTGAGAAATCACAATTTAAAACGTCATGCCTGACCTCCCCAACATGTTTCACCAGCTAAACTGGCTTCATCAGGGGTTTGAGGTCCCCTGATAGCATTACACAGTGCGTCCAAATTAACCCCTTACCAAAATTTGATGTACTGGTACATCATAATGCTGGTAAGGTTGTATGGAGAGGGTTCACACAGTGAGTCCGCACCATATGAGGCTGGTGTCAACTGATTGAAGCTCCAGCTTCATGCACAAGCAGAAATAGTCATAGAAAAAAATATCTCTTTATTAGAAAAATATTAAAATATCATTCGGTTGGCCATAGAATATAATATAGAGGACCTAAGTAAGAATAACGGAGTCCATGGCTAATGTGTTTCGGGCAAACTTGTGCCCTTAGTCATAGCCTGATGTCCAACCATTAGTGTGTCCCTTATATACTATGTCAAAATGGAAGCAATTAGAACACATTCTAATTAGCGGTGCTGCTATTCTTCCTGCTACATGAGCAGATGGGACTTAAGGTCACCAATGGGACCGGAAATTATGTTTAGACATGCACAACAGCCCAACATAGTGCCACCAGGGTACTGGCAAAATCAAAGCATGCGTAGTCCATACACAACTCCTGATTGCTGAGAAAAATATATATATGTATAATGAAACAATGGACTCAGTCATTCTTACTTAGGTCCTCGATATTTTATTATATGGCTAAACGAATAATATTTTAATATTTTTCTAATAAAGAGACATTTTTTATATGAATATTTCTGCTTGCGTATGATGCTGGAGCTACATTTTCTTCTACTGTATTATAAGAAGGACTTTTTTGGCTTCGCCTTCTCTATGCTCTGAATAGCAGATTGGAAACTCAGATGGGTGAGCAGACTTAACTCTATGTTTATTGGTGCCGGCTGATATTACAGCTGACACCTGCCACTAACATCAGGGAATGAAGTGCACCCTTCCAATCAGCACCCCCGAAGCGAGATCACAGGGTGCCGATCGGTTACCATGACAGCTGAAAGTCCAATAAAGCCTTCCATAGCTGCCATGCAATCAATTATATTACTGACTGCCTCAGGGAGGAAGTAATAGAACCGCCATCTTGGTACATCCTTCTGCAATCACCTGCTCAGACCAGGATTTATAAATGTACCTTACAGTATCCCTATTTCCAGTAAAGTACTCTAGGGGGACTGAATGTAAATGTAAGGCTATGTCTACACTGCATCAGACAAAAAACGGCCCAAAAGCGGCCGTTTTTTCTCCGATGCAGGACCACGGCTTTTGTCACGCTTTGTGACAAAAAACGCGGCCCCTTCTCGTTTTCCTGACGTCACCCATACAATTGTATTGTATGGGAAGACGGCGAGAAAATGAGAAGTGCCGGCGTATTATACAACATGTTGTATAATACGCCGCTGCCGAAAGACGGGCAGAGAAAAGACGAGCTGTGTAGACGATCGTATCCTCGGCGATTTTAAAAAACAAAAAGCGGCGTAGATACAATTGTTTTCTTATGCAGTGTGGACATAGCCTGAAAGAAAAACAGAAGTTTTAAAATGATAAAAAAAATGATAAAAAAAATATTAAAAGTTCAAATTTCCCCCCTTTTACCATTTTACAAATAAAAAAATAAATAAAAAATAAGTTACACATTTTTGGTATCGCTACATCCGTAAAAGTCTGACCTATTAAAATATAACATCATTTAACCTGTACACTGAACACAGTAGAAGAAAAAAAATTCCAAACGCCAAAATTGCGTGGTTATTTGGGGTATTTCACGTCCTCTAAAAACTGTAATAAAAAAGTCAAAAAGTTGCATTTATCCCAAAATGGTACCAATAAAAACTACACTTCAGCCTGAAAAAATGCCCCCTCCCTCAGGTCCATAGGAGAAGAAGCAAAAAAAAGGTATGAATCCCAGAACATGGTGCTGCAGCACAATTTAAGAAATAGATTTGGAGAATACAGATAACTCATTATTTATACTGAGGTTTGAATGCTATAAAAACAAAAACTTGCAAACAATGTGCACATACTTTTTTCATACTTCACCCCACTTCATTTTTTGGGGGGTTTCCCAGTACGTTATATGGTGCGGTCAATGGCACCACTAAAAAATACATCTTATCCAACAAAAAAAATCAATCCTCTAAAGTCTATATAGATGAAAGAAGGCAGAAAGGAAAAAAATGAAGAGCCATATTATTATGACCAACGTGATGGTAAGGGGTTTAATCGTTGTCTATGTAATATAGGACGGGTCTTTCTGAGTGAGTGATGCTCTTTGTAACCGCTCTGAACTGTGGTCAAGAGATTCAGATCCTGAACAGAGGGTTTCACGGATTCATAATTCACTAGTACGGTTTCAAGAAATGGGTTATGTAGAGCAAGATTTCAATTTTGAAGGCAGACAGAGAGCTGGAAATAATTCCCTAGTTTATGATGTAGGAATGGTTCCTCTCATTAAAGTACATGTAATCAGCCCTCAGAAGGAAAATAACATTGCTATGGATTATATATTCCTATTGCAGATTTTACATTAAAATGTCTCACTTCTCACAGCATGAGTCTTGGCACTAGAGGTCAGTGGTGCGCCATTATGTTACAATACAAGGGAATGGACATATCTCTTTGAACATGTAAGTAATAACTGGGCGCCCAGCACCTTCCTACATCAGAAAGTATACCTGTATTATTTGAATGTACCATTGACAGTGGACCATGCATCCTTCTTCCCAGGATGCAGCACATTTTTTCATGCCATGGATGTTATTTGCTTAGAGAACACATTTTATTGTGAGATTGCTCAACACAGTTTTTCTTAGAGCTTGTGATTTCTAGAATAGATGATGCCTCCCAATGTTAGCATATTAGTTATATCATGTTCTTGTGGGAAACTTCACATTAGTTCCAAAATATTACCTCAGAGTAGTAGGTCAAGATAAAAAAAATAAAAATAATACAGATTGTAATACAATGCAACACAGTCCACAGCTAAGAGATTATTTGCACAAACATCGATACAAAATCCTTATTAAAAAGTATACCATTGCACAATTTTACAGCTAAGAAAATCCATCTCAGAGGATGTCCTTTGTTTCATACCCTCATCTCTTTGCCAGAGAAGAAAGTAACTTTAAAGGGGTTTTCTCGCTACAAAGATCATATATCTAATGATGGGGATAGTAAAAATAAGCAGTTTTGCAATTGGTTTGCATTATCTAAATCATTTAGTATAGCAGCTAAGAGCTAATCTATGTGTGTCTAGAGCTAAATCAACAGCCTGAGGTCAGGCCGTGCCCCCTTTTCTTTTTTTTTTTATCATTAAGTTTTTATTCAAGTTTTCATATTACAGACATAATAAAAGCATAAACTAGCTTTAAAAAACAAAACAATACAACATTCCGTGTAAAGTATGCGAACATTCACAACAATCAATTATGATATTCCATCCTTAATCATAGATATATTGTAACATAGGAAGTAAAATAAGATACCTTATCACGGAAAGGGTATAGAATTGAGAAACAAACATGAAATACCAAAATATTGCCATATATGATCAATCAAAACAAATCTGAGATAACATATACCGTGCACCATATCAAGGCAGAAAAAATTCCAATCCACAGCAATGCTCAAAATAACATAGTCCTACTAGGTGGAGATAGCAGGGAAATATTTGGTGAGGTGGCATAGAGAGGTGTTTGAGATCAAAAATCAGCGAGTAGCATAACTCGAAATACTCCAGACCTGACATTTTCACTTTTGTTTCAACAATAAGTGAGGGGGGGTTATAAGATGAATCTCACTATGAAATTGGATATTGACCTTGTTCAGTACTTCTGTAAGACTTGGTGTACATGAAGATTTCCAATGAGATGCTATGGTGGATCTGGTAGCAATCAGGATATGCTGAAGAACTGTTTGATATGAGTGAGGAATGTCACACATTCCAATATCTAATATTGCAAATTCTTGCGTAAGAATAAACTGTGGACAATATAGGTGTTGGCTTAGACCTTCTACCGCTGTCCACAAACCCCTAATAACAGGACAAAGCCACCACATACGTGCACCCTTTTCTGTGATTCGCTGATTGATATTTCATTCAGCCTGTTGGGACACACACCCTGGTGGGACACACCTCCTGCGCTGTGATTGGCTGCCTGCACTCTGTGTTTACTCCCCTCTGAGCTGTGTAAATTGAAAGTGAAACAGCTTTCTGTGCTGGTTGTGTAATCAAAGCTGTCTGGGCTACTCTATACTTATGTCCCAGCTCTATGTGAAGGATCTGGGCAATTACTGAGTCTCTTGCTACTAGATTCACTCTCCCCCTATATAACACAGCCTTATACAGTCTGTCCCCTTCTACATCCTGCCTGATAACAGAGGGGGGAGCAGAGTGCATTTCTCACATTTGTATTATCCGTTCAGGCTGTATGTATAACTGTTTACAGCAATGCAGGTGTTCTGGTTACAAGGAGGGAGGTGACAGCTCTGTAGGCATGAGAACTAACCACTGCAGGATCTGCAGAGCTGTGAATTCCTCTCCCTTCCACTACTCACACAGAATGATGATGTCATCAGTCTTCAGTGAGGGAAAACACACCTACTGGGAGGAGAGACTTGCCTACTGGGAGGAGAGACCCTCCCCTGGATTTGAAGCTGTAACAGACAGAAACAGCTCAAGTCTGCGAAAGCCAATGATGAGAAAACCCCTTTAACTCCTTAAAGACACCTGATGCATATATACATCATCAAGTCACTTTTAGAAGTATGAATTGGGCTCAGGAGTTAAGCCCACATCATACAAGGGGGTTGCAAGCTGGTAATCCCAGCTAACACGTTTATATGCAATAGATTTAACCAGTTAGATACCACACTCAGTGTGACCACAGCATCTAAGCCTTTTTGTTGGGTGAAGACATTCCTTCTCTTACTTTATCCCATTGCCCACCACAAACATTTTATAGGATTACTAGCATACAGCAGTAGACCACCAGATCTGCCATCTTAGTTTTCCTGTCAGATAGATCATGTTATTTATCTATATAATGAGCATTGTAAAAAATATATATATCTTGTGGTTCTTGGTCACCCACCCATTAAGAAATATGTGTCCCTCAAAAAATGTTGACAGAAAAGTCAAAAAAGTGGCTCCTTTATGAAAAAAAACAGAAAAAACAAAATGGAAAATAGGCCGATCCGACTTAAAATTGACCAAAATATGAGATTGGTATGAGTTGCCCCCACCTTTCATCATAAATGGAACTACAGTCAACAGCTGCAATAGCCCGCAGACTGTTACTCTTATTCATGTTGTACAAACAATTTATAACGTTTAAAGGGGTTGTCTCACTACATTGATTCATCTCACCTCAGTCCTGTTTTCTCAGTTTGATTTTTGAATTCAGGAGCTTGCTTACTGACTTCTATTGACATGCAGTGATGAGCTGCTGAGGACACCAGGTCTGTAGCTATAGTGACCAGTGCCAGCAGCTAGTGAGGTGAGATGAATAGGTCTGTAGCTATAGCAACCAGTGCTGGCAGCCAATCAGGAGAGATTGAACAGGTCTGTAACTATAGCGACCTGAGGAGCTGATGCAGCCCATAGAAGAGGGGAAATCTAGGAATAGGTAGGACACTTTTAATGGACATATATTGCAAAGTGACTTGATTTTGCAAGATCTCTAACATAAAAAGCAATCCTTGTAGTGAGACAACCCCTTTAAGCCCTTAGTACATAAGGTATACTATGTCAGCACTAAGGTAGTATAGAAGGGCTTAGCCCTCTCCATACTTGACGTGTACTGTTAGATAAACCTGACACCCAATGCTAGAGGCCGGGATCAGAGATAACTCCAATCCCGGCAATTTAATCATTTTGATTTCATGGTTGTGTGGTTAGAATAAGCCGTGGTCTGTTACAGCCGGCTCCATCCCTGCTGTAAGCGACAGCTACCGACTGTACAGCCGCCGCTATACAGTACTATATTGGGCCGACAGGACATTGGAGTGCAGCTCCTCTCCAACCTCCTGCCGGCCTGAAACAGTGCATTCGGACTAGAAGACGCACCCCGATTTCCCCCCCAATTTTTCTGGGGAAAAAAAAGTGCGTCTTATAGTCTGAAAGATATGGTAAATGATATCTACACGTCTGTAAAAGTCCGATCGAATGCAATATCATGATATTTATAGTGCACAGTAATCTCCATAACAAAAAAAATAATAAAAACAGAATTGTTTTTCTTGGTTACCTCGCCCTGCAAAGTACGAGCCATGACACAGCTGTACCAGAGGAAAAAATAAAAAGTTATTGGTCTCAGAATAGGTAGAGAAATATTTTTTAAAATGAAATAAAAAAAGTAGTAAAATGTAACAAATTTGGTATCACCTGAATCATACTAACCTACACAATAAAGATAACTTCTCATTTATTTTGCTTAATGAACTGTGTAAAAACCCTCCCACCCCCAAACAAAATAAATAAAAATAGTTGTAATGGCCGGGAGGAAGTGGACTGCTGCAAGCGATGGTACAGGCCACGCTAGGGAGCGGAGTCTAAGTGGTTCCCAGTATTCACCAGAGCGCACCGCAAGGCAGGATGGACTTGCTGTGGCGGGATTCCACCAGGTCGCTCACCCTGACCCAATTAGCTTGCCGAGGCAGCCGAGGTGCAGCGAGGTACCAAGTCGCCGGGTAAACACGTAGTCGGGGACAGGCAGGCAGGTCAGGGCAGGCGGCGAAGGTTCGTGGTCGGAGGACGAGAGCCAAAGGGTCGGTACACGGGAATCACAAACGAAGCTACTGAACGCTTTCTCAGTAGGCATAGAGCGCTACAAATCCAGCAGGGTCAGGTAGGAGGTGGAGGCTTTATGTAGGACCAGCGACCGGCAATCCACCAATTACCGGTGCGCTGGCCCTTTAAAACTGAGTGAGCCGGCACGCGCGCCCTAATGGACGGGGACGCGCGCACTGGCCGGCAAGAGGATGCGGAAGAACAGGAGCGCGGCTGGATGAGTACATGCGCCTCGGGAAACAAGTTCGCCCGCGGCCCGATACACGTCCGGCACTGGGGCGCATACTTGTGGGCTGCGGTGCCATTCGTAACAATAGTGTAATTGTTTTTTCCAGTTCCACCTGACAAAAGTTTTTTTGCTCCCAAAAAGATCACATGGTGCATCACATTTTACCATTAAATAATACAATTCCTTCTGCAAAAAACAAGCCCTAGAATGGCTGTGTGGGCAGAAAAATAAAACAGTTATGGCTCTTGGAAGGCGATGAGAAGAAAAACAGAAACACAATACTGAAAATGGGTCAGACACAAAGGGGTTAAAATCGGTGGAAAGAATACTCTAAAATGCAGGGAAATTCAAGAATGTAGAAGGCGTCACCATACACTAATATGTTCCAAAACAAGACTCTAGCGTTAATCTGTTTACAAAGCAATAAAGGGGAGAGAGCTAATGACTTCTTTCTGTCTTTAGAAAACTCCCATTGTTATGTACCTGTAACAGAACTTCCTATTGTTGGCGATTATTGTAAATGCATTTTCTTCAGGATGATCCAGCAAAGTTAATTATTGTTAGACATATTCTCAGAGACTACTATGCTCAGTATTGGTCAAGATTCATCTGATATACACATTATTATGACCACTTCCTACTTCTGACATGAGCAGCACATAGCCCATTAGAGAGGTCCCGTGTGATGAGCTGGCTTGGTGGGTAAGTAAAGTGTGCAATAGGCTGTCTGGGTAAAAGAGGAGATGTATCATAGCTGCAAAAGGGATGATTATTGGCTTTTGGACTATGGATGCCAGTATTATGAACCTGT